>SNQJ01S0027711.1:15890-50256 GCA_010110895.2 Picea sitchensis
GAACTGTAAGCGTTTGGTCAACCTCTTGAACCTTTGAGACACTTGGCATGTAGGAGAGAATGGAAGGTGGATTTTTTCCATATACTGCTTGAAATGGAGTCATGTGAGTAGTTGTATGGTAAGAATTTTTGTACCACCATTCATCTAATGGTAACCATTGAGCCCATTTATTTTTCCTTTTACAAGAGAAACACCTCAAATAAGTCTCCAAGCACTTGTTGACAACTTCAATTTGACCACTAGTATGGGGATGATAGGAAGTGCTGAAATGAAATTGGGTGCCCTATAGAGTGAACAGTTCTTGCCAAAAATTATCGGTGAAAGTGGGGTCTTGATAAAAAACAATAGAATTAGGCATGCCATGAAGCTTGAAGACATCATCCATGAAAATTTGAGTTACAGTTGATGTTGTAAATGGATGTTGAGGAGAACAAAAATGAGCATACTTGGATATACGATCTACTACCACCACGATGACTGACTTATTTCCCGATTTAAGTAATCTGACAATGAAATCCATAGAGATGTCCCTCCAAATAGCAGGTGAAATAAGAATCAGTTGGAGTGTGCCAGGGGATTTGATTGTTTCTACCTTATTACGTTGACAAACATCACATTCTTCCACAAACGTGTGAATGTCCTTTTTCATACCATCCCATAAAAAAGAACATCTGACCATGTCATAGGTTTTGGTAAACCCTGAGTGTTCATCTTTGGGAGTAGCATTAAGATCAGAGAGCACCGTGGATTTAATTTGTAAATTTTTACTTAAATACAAACAACCTTTGTAGTGAATCTCACCATTGTGCTAGGAGTACCCTAGGGACACTAGAGAATTGTCTTGCAACTGTTGGATCAGATGCGAAATTTCAGGATCTTGTATCCATTCTTGGTGAATAGATTCAAGCCAATCTGGGACAATGAAGGATAGGGAGAAAAGGGACCCTTCATCTTCATATTTTCGAGAAAGAGTATCAACAACTACATTTTATTTTCCTTTCTTGTAAATGATCTCATAAAAATATCCAAAGAGCTTAGTTACCCATTTTGTTGCTATGGAGAGGAAGGTCATTTCTCCAAAAAATACTTGAGGATTTGATTATTTGTCTTAATTTGGAAGCGTTCTCCCAGGAGATAAGGGTGCCAGAGATCTATTGCATGCAAAATAGCTAACATTTCCTTTTCATAGATTGATTGGCCCAAATGATAGTCTTACAATTGTTTTCTGGTAAAGGCCAAAGTTCTTCCCTCTTGCATAAGGACTACTTCAATTCCTCACCCAGAGGAATCACATTCTAGAAAAAAGGTCTTTGTGAAATTAGGAAGGGCCAAGACCGAAGTAGTGCAGATAGCCATCTTCAATGCTTGAAAGGCATGATCAACTGTGAGATTCCAAGTGAAATAATTATTTTTAGGTAGAGGAGTGAGAGGCGTCATAATCTTTCCATAATTCTAAAAAAACTTGTGATAATAGCTTCTTAAACCCAGAAAACCATGCAAACTTTTGATAGTCTTGGGGCGAGGCCAATCTTGCATTGATTCAATATTCTTAGGATCCACCCAGACACCATCCTTTCCAACAATATGAACCAAGTACTCAACTTTCGAGGATCCAAAGACACATTTAGAGTGTTTGAGGAAAATTCAATGCTGAGAGAGTTTATGAAGAACTTGATCCACATGGGAAAGATGGGATTGCCAGGTTTTACTATAGATGAGAATATCATAAAAGATAACTAATACAAAATTATGGAGAAAAGGATGGAAGAAATGATTCATGAGGCTTTGGAAGGTGGAGGGCATATTACACAGGCCAAAGGGCATGAAAAATAACTCATAGTGACCCTCATGAGTTGGAAAAGCATTCTTGGGGATGCCAATGTCTTGCATACGGATCTGGTGGTATCCAGAATGCATATCAAGTTTGGTGAAATACTGAGCACCACTCAACTCATCTAAGAGATCATCAATGATATGAATGGGAAACTTGTCCTTGATGGTTAGTTTATTGAGGGCAAAAAAGTTAGGACACATGCGCCAAGTACCTTCTTTCTTAAGTACAATGACCACATGAGAAGAATAAGGGTTGGTACTGGGGTGGATAACACCCTCTTGGAGAAATTCCTGCACAATTTTGTCAATTTCATTATTTTGGGCAAAGGGATGATGATAAGGGTAAACATAGGGAAAAAGACTTCCAGGAACAAGGGGTATGGAATAATCATGAACAYCGTGAGAAGGTGGAAGTCCCTGAGGAGTGGAAAAAACAACTTGGTGTTTGGAAAGAATAGCTTGGAGGTCAGGATGCACAAAGGGTTTCTCAACCATGTGAATAGAATGGAGTTGATCAATAATAGCGAAGTGGCATTTATTGAGGAGTTTTTTCATGTGATGTGAACTGATGATATCAGGAGAACCAACTGTGAGACCTTAGAAGTGATACCTTTGTCCCTCATGTTGGAATTGCATGGTTAATTCCTTAAAATTCATAAGAATGGGACACAAAGTCTGCAACCATTCAACACCTATCACAATGTCACACCCGCCCATGTCAATGACAAACATATGAGATTTCATGTGGTAATTTCCAGTTTGAAGACGTACATTTTCACAAATCCCACCACATTTCATGGACCCACCATTGGCTATCATGATTTGAAAATTATTGACAACACTAATATAGCAATTGGTTTCCTGGGAAATTCAACAATGAATAAAATTGTGGGTGCTAACACTATCAACCAAGATGATGACCTTACTATTCTTAATATAGCCAACGAGCTTGAGAGTTTGGGTAGTAGAGAAGCTAGTGAGAGAATGCAAGGAAATGAGTGGTTCAAATTCAGGTGGGTTAGCGGGCTCTGGGGTAGCATTGGGAAGGGACGATTATCCAACAAGTGGAACAGTCATATCTTCTTCAGAAACATATTCAGAAATGGCCATAATTTTTTTTTTCCTTACACTTGTGCCCCCAAAAATATTTTTCATCACAATTATAGCAAAGACCCTTCAATTGGCGTTCAACCATTTCAACCCTAGTTAATTTATGGACATTGAGGGGAGTGACAGGGGTGTTAGGATTAGTGGGTCGAGTTCAAGGAACAAAATAGGGTTTTTTGTTCTAGGAAAAAACAACTTGTAGAGAATGAAACAGATCTCAAAATTAAATGTTTGAGATCAGAAAATGGAGGAGAATTCACTTATAAATATTTCATTCAATTCTATGAAAATCATAGTATCAAAAGACAATTTTCAGCTCCTGTGGCTCCTTAACAGAATGGAATGGTGGAAAGGAAAAAAATAACAATTCAAGAAGCTGCAAGAACCATGTTGAATGAAGCCAGGATTCAAGACAAATTCTGGAGAGATGCAATCTACAAAGTAGTCCACATAATTAGTCGATCTCAATTGAGACCCAACCATGACAAAAATCCTTATGAACTATGGTTTGGCAGACCAACATCTGTTAAACACTTTATCATTTTTGGAAGTAAATGTTACATTAAGAATGATGAAGATAATTTAGGAAAGCTTGATCCAATATCTTATGAAGGAATATTTTTAGGTATTCACCTAATAAGAAAGATTACATATGTTATAATCTTAGACTACTAAAAATAATGGAAAGTGTCAATGTAAATATAGATGATGTAAAACTAAATAAGATCATATCCCAAGACATTTGAAAAATTGATAAAAAAATATCAGAAAGAAGATGATGATGTAGAATCTCAACAAGAAGATGATGATAATTAAACATAGGAAAATGAACCATATACTCATGAATAATACAATGAAGAAACACATTTTACAAGAGTCAGATCATTAGAGATAAAAATGCAAGAGTAGAAACAAGAAGGAAACTCGCATTTGAATCAGAACGTGTAATGTTATCTATGATAGAACATAAATCATTTAAAGAAGCCACCAAAAATAAATAATGGACGAAGGCGATGAACAAAAAACTTGACCAGATAGGGAGGAACCACACTTGAGAATTTGTTCGAATACCTAAGGACAAGAATGTGGTAGGAACTAAGTGGATATTCAAGGAAAAACTAAATGAAAATGGAGATATTATAAATAAAAAATCCACATTAGTTTGCAAAGGATATACACAAGTAGAAGGTATTGATTTTGAAGAAATGTTTTCTCCAATAGCAAGACTAGAAGTCATTAGAATGTTCTTGGCATTTGCATGCTTCCAAAATTTCAAGATTTATCAGATGAATTTCAAGTCATCATTTCTGAATGGAACTCTAGAAGAAGAAGTCTATGTTGAACAACCAAAAGGATTTGTGCTAACATAAAATCAAGACTATGTGTGAAAACTAAAGAACGATTTATATGGTCTTAAGCAAGCCCCAAGAGCATGGTTTTCAAGGTTACATTAGTACCTACAAAATAAAGGATATAAGAAATGGGCTATTGACAACAACTTATATATCAAAATTGAAGATCAAAATATGATTATTGTGGTAGTATATGTCAATGATATCACATTTGGGAGTAATCTTACTATAATGAGCAGAAAATTTCAAATTGAATGTAAGAAGAGTTTGAAATGTCTATGCTAGGAGAACTGCCCTTTTTCTTAGGTTTACAATTCACTCAATCAGAAAAAGGAAAATTTATTTCCCAAACCAAACATATCAAGGAAATGTTGAATAAATTCCAAATGGAAGGCATTAAACCAGTAAGTACTCCCATGGTCACTGGATGCAAACTAATCCTAGATGATAACTCACCAAAAGTAGATTAAACTATGTACAAATCAATCATCATAAGTTTTCTCTATTCAATAGAAACTAGACCTGACATCATGTAGGTTGTAGGAATAGTGGGAAGATTTCAATCTTCACCTAGGGAAACTCATCTAAAAGAAGTAGAAAGAATATTCAGATATCTTAAAGGGACCTTAGAATTTGGATTATGGTATCCAAAAGATAAATACTTTACATTAACTGCATGCACTGATATAGATTGGTATGGTAGTATAGATGATAGGAAAAGCACCAATGGAGGGGCATTTGTTTTAGGAAAATATATGGTAGCATGGCTAAGTAAGAAACAAACATCCACATCACTATCCACAATAGAGGAAGAATACATTTTTGTTGCATTCTGTTTCACACAATTTCATTGTATGAAGCAAACATTAGAAGATTTACAAATAAGATATGATGATCCCATTACTATTAATTGTGATAACACTAGTGGCATAAGTATCTCTAAAATAATTCATTATAAAACCAAACACATCCCATTCAAATACAATTTCTTGAGAGATCAGGTTACTCAAAGACTGGTTAAAATAGTGTATGTGGACACCAAAGAACAAATTGCAGACATATTCACAAAACCTTTTCCCATGAGTACCTTTGAAAATCTTCGATATAAATTGGGAGTAATTCACATACCTCATTAAAAATACCAAAGTTGTATTAGGTGAAAGGGGAACATGGATAGGGGGATATTTTCCACATGGGGAGAAAAGAAATATCCCTTCTGTCATTTTTGTCAAAGGGGGGGGAAATTGATAAACACCATAAATATTTCAAAGTAAGGGTTTCCATCAATGCCAAAGGGGGAGAATGTTGGACACAATGGTATGATATTTTCATTGTTGTCAATAGAGTGTAGGTGATGAGATCCAAATCTCAAGATAGATAATGTAGAAGGTTGCACAAAATACATAGCATGAGTTGTAGTGGAATTCAGTATAAACCCAAAGTGTAGGAGGAGTTAGCGCATTCAAGTGAAGTCGAAACATAGTTTTGCAGGTAGAGAAATCCTGTGAAAAACACTTCAAGTAATCATGACCATTGAATATTTATCAGGAACCATATAACCATTTAGGGTTGAGAAGGAGTGCACCAGATAAAGGGCCTGAAGAAGGACTAGAACAAAAATGGAGATTAATTTGGGGTGATCCTGATTGATGAATCTGGAGGTAACATGTGGTGACTATTGATTGGTGTTCAGAGGAATCTATTCAGAGTCCAGTGGAGAAGAGTTTCTTTAACACTTTGAAATCAGAGTATCGAAATTAAATATTCCTCTTCGATACCATTTATTTGATGTCCAGATAGGTAACACATGGCGACTATTGATTGGTGGTCGGGGGAAGGTATTTGAAGTCCAGCGAAAAGGAGTTGTTTTAACACTCTGAAATCAAAGTATTGAAAAAGAATATTACATTCGATACCATCCATTCAGAGAGATTAATAAAGTGGAATTGGCATCCCTTTGAAGACAAAAAATCAAAGAATATTCATTTTGAGCTAGGACAATGTCAACAAGGACATGTGGCCCAATCAAATGGTGAAAAGTATCAAAATACATATGGCACATAAGGTCTGTCAAAGTCACAAATTAGGGTGACACGTGGCACACATACTATGGGTACACATCAACCATGAGTGGTGTAAGAAGCCATGTCATCTCATAGTGGCATACACCAAAAACCATGATAGGGACACGTGGTGACAACTTATTTTTCAAAGCATGAGTATCGAAGAATATTCCTTCTTGGAGCCATTCCTATCGGATTGAGACAATTCACCCTTTTATTTTACTCTAAAGAAAAGGAATCGAAGAATATTCCTTTTTCTTTATATCGAATTATGTGTCGAAGGACTCACATAAGTCCCTATGAAACACTCATCGTTGATCTATTTCGAGATCATTCTCGATCGATGATCAAGCATAGTGGCCAAGTGTTAAATCTCCACTATGTTGAAAGAGAACTGCCCATAGATCTCAACTCCTCATTAAGTCATGTTCGTTGGATTAGTCAATGTGACCAAATAATTATGAGAAGATCCAGGTCTCATCACAAACCATCAGTCACACATTGTTTGGTGGCCCATATATTTAATCATGACCGTTGGTTAGGGATTAGTGTATCATTATCTGAGATCAGGGTACGAGTTAGTGAGGACCATATATCGTGCAAGATCTAATCCAAACTGTTAGTTAGATTCAACCATTTGGAGGAATATATGGTGTTGGATTTAATATCCATAACTATGAAGGTCATCAATCTAGGGAGTCCAGATATAACAAGGATTATTGATCCTCAAAGCCAAGGGAAGTGAAGAAAACCGTTTGATTGCAGACAAAGAAAATATGACTGTTGAAAGGAAAAATAAAGTGGAAGGATGGGATAAGACCTACAAGTGTCAGTTAGATTGCTTAGTGACCGAATTTTGAAGGTTACGATTCAGAGTAATTAGAGGTATGTGTTATGGGAAAAGACGAAGAGAAAATACATTAGTGCATTTTCGTTAAGCACGTGGTCATACCCGCGATCATATGAACAATTGTGCCTTGGGAAAGGAATAGAGTGGACTTTTGGAAATCTGTGCCTATCTATAGAGATTCATATCTGGAACAAGTAAAATAATCAGTGATGGGTTAAAATGATGAAACAATTTGCAATGGATTTGAATTATTTAACAAACTATTAATAATAATAATAATATAAGTTATTATTGTTAATTTAAATGAAGAGGTGCAATGGTTCAAACAAAGGAAACAATGCTTAAAATCTCACACCATTTGGAAGATTATATAAACATAAATATATGGTGAGAAGAAGGTGTCTCTGTAGTTGAGATTAGAAGATCAAAAGAAGAAGTAGAGTCCAAGAAGGAAATATGAATATAATTATGTAATGAGGGTGGAAGGGAGGAGAAAGGAAGGATTCATGTCCTTGTCTAAGTAAAGTGTGAAAACAAGGGAGCTGGTGCTTCCTAGGGTCGGTGCCCTAAAACAAGGGAGTTGGTGCTTCCTATGGTTGGTGCCCTAAACATAGGGAGTTGGTTCTTCCTAGGGCTGGTGACATGAAGAAGGAGATTTGTGTCTCCAAGAGTTGGTTCTCTAAACATGATTAAATCTATGGGCCACCACCCAGGGATTTTATATGTGTCTTATTTATTTAATATGGATTTAGGTGCTAGTGTTGGCTCCTAATTACATTGCTCATCATGATCTTGTGAAAAATACAAGATCATATTTGAGACATTGTACTTAAGGGGGGACAAGGGATGTCAAGATCTCCATTTGTCACCCATGATATGCTTTTCTCTAGCTGTGAGGGATCTTCACTCACTCTCTACATCTCCGAACTTAAGAACTTATTCTACACTGTAACATGCTCATCCCCTCACTAGTTCAAATTAGGTGTGTGATACTAACTACACAATTGTACCAAGAAACATGTCTCATGATCATACAACTTGTCTTCCTCGATTCATGTATTTTATATTCAAGAGAGCACAAAATTCCATAAGAGGGATCTGCATACAAACAATAAACACATATCACCAATTAATACTAGTGACCAATGACACAAATTGCTTATGTTTAACCAATTAGAAAATATGAAAAAAAGAAACATTGAGTAAGGTAACTCCCTCCTAGAATATCATTCTCACAGAGATATCACAACATAAACCAATCATAATTTTTTTATCCAGGCCGACATGGGACTCTTAAATCAAAGATAATTATTTTGAAACATCGCGAACCATATTGGTTTGGATGTATGACACCAAATCATGAGTCTTGCTGGTTCATGTTGCTAAGATCCCAGTAGAGAGGTAGGGTATACTTATCTCTAATGTTGTTCTATCAAGTGGAATATCCATTTTCAAAACCACGTTACTATGGTTGTAACGATCAACGTTTATGCCCCAAACAAGTGCATTTGAAAATCATCTTGTTGATCAGTGTCTTAGAAGTTGAAGTTCATCGTTCTTGGGTCATACGGCTCTTTCTTGGCTAGAATGTCCATCAATTTTTTTTCATTGACATTCCTTCAACTATTACCTCCTCGAACCAGGTTTTATATAATGTATGTGGGATTTGAGTAGGTTCAATATTGGAAATGAGGTAAATTTCCACATCATACATGAAAATGAAAGAGCAAGGTTGCATGTAGAATTTTTCCTCTCGATATTTCCTCGTGCATGGATTTGTAGATAAATGGGTGATACTTATGCAAGTAAATGTGAAACTTTTTGTATGGGTTCATGTTCATGTGTTTGGATGAGTTTCGAGTGATCATTCTTGGAGAACCTTCTTAGCATATATCTTAGAAATTTATAGACTAGTTCCTTTAATAGCTCCGTCGAGAGTTTCATGACTTAGATGTAATGTATATTCCATGTAATAACTAATGAGAAGGTTTGTAACCACATGTTAGTTCACGGATTTTTTTTTTGACAACCAATAGAATGAACTCATGCTACTACAACATTGATCAGTTGGTCAATAATCCTTTGCGAGAAACACAACTATCGAATGATCGATCAAAAGGGCTTGTATAACCATTGTAGATTATGAACAACAAGGCCAATAACAACCGATATGATTCCCTGAACGCAATTTCCATATTCCCCCACCTATAAAGTATTCTTCGACATGCATTCTTTCAGTAGATTAGGATAATAGGTTATCCAACTATCAATTGTTAGAGTGAATACTAATGAAACAAATGAATCTTCTGGTTAAACATCTCAAGGAATCCTATGTAGAGTTTCCTCATAAAACCAAGGTTAAGCCAAGATTTCGATTAAATGAAAAAATGAAATGCATCAAGAAAAAAGGAGAAATATATTATACAAAAATAAAATAAGACTAAATCAATACATTACCAATTGAAAACTAAACTAACAATAGTTGGCGGCTTTTATTGAAGAAACAAATATAGGTTAGATCCATGATATATAAACGAAAAAAAACAAAAAAAAACATCTAAAATGTGCAGGAAGAAAGAAAGAAATGAACTATGTTATTCCTATTCCTAGTCTATCCTACACAAGTTTAAAGAAGACTAAGTGAAATCATAATGCCAATTCAACCAATCAAGTAACTCCAAACCAACAAAAATTCAATTTTAGAGAATGGAGAAGCAAGGGATAAAAGATAGGAAGAATTGATTAAAGTAAATCTCTAATTAAAATGTTAAATTTTACAGTGTTAATCTTCATAAGAAATGTAGACACATAAGATTAATCCAACTAGGATTCCTTTCCATCATAAAATTTATAATGATTATCGTAGGATTGTTGGAAGGAAATGGAAAATGGGTGACATATCTAATGATACCCATCAATCAAATTTTGTGTGCAATTTACCTTGCGAGAGAGTCTCGGTATGTGTGGCATCGTTAATTCCATGGGTTGAAGAAAACAAAGGAGGACTTTTCATAACCATCAATAGAAAATGAAGCACCTCATTATCTGGGCAAGATTCCTTGGGCCCATATTTTACATGAACCACCTACTAAGAGGAGAGATGATATATGGTATTTTGAGGGAAACATTGAGTGGAATAGGACTCCATGATTTCTCCTATAACATAATCAAAATCATGCAAGGATTGTTGGAGTGTTAAGATAGAATCCAAGGATGAGTGATGCTTCTACACCTGAATATTGACGTGTGATTCTAGACCATATTGAGGTTATATTTTGTTTTAGATGAGCTCAATGTTTTCTATACTTTTTATGATGATGGGTTGTTCATTTGTCGATATTTCTTCATGGGGATATGAAAATTCATTATTCTCTTCATATCTTAAATTTTATGTTGTGAACATCTTTGCATTGGGATCATAAATTTAATATTGCATAGGATCAATGAATGATATATTGATGCTCACATTCAATTCCATAACAACAAAATAGTCATAAAAAACAGGGTAATTGTGATCAAATTGTGATTCAACATGTGAAGGATTGAAAACATTATGCATCATGGATGGAATGTCATCAAGAGAGAGTGTTTGATCAAACAATGTTTGGAACTCTTCTTGTTTTGGTTTCTGATTTAACATTTTATCATTGAAAGTGTAATGTAAATGTTACAATGCATGATAAACAAGTTTATTCTCATGCAGGTGATTATCATCAAACAAATTTGTGTAAATCGAATGAAGATCTTTGGATTATGAAAAAGGTGTGACTTATTCAATAGAAGAATCATCATAGACCAGATTATGTTCATGATTTTATGAAGGGGAGACATTAGATGGTTAACACTTCAGGGCTAAGGGGTATAATATTTCTAACAAAGATTCCTCCATAGTTGTGTCTGAGTGTTGATTAGAGATCATGTAGCCCTTATCCTTCGTGATCAGATATGAATCTTGTGAATGAGAGATAACTTGAGTTTCCATATTGTACCCTTCAGGAATAGAAACGATATATGAAAACCAATCCATGATTTATCAGTCCAAGGGTTTGTCACTTTCAAGAAATATACAATAAATATGCATGACGCTTTGAAATAAATCATCCACGGATTCATTTATGAGCCTACCAATTTTTGTAAGTTCATAAAAGAGTTCATGATAAACATAATCTTCATGAGCGACGATAAATACTTCCATGAATTGTTTGCAACTATGAATCAATTTCACTGACAATGTCCTAAACCAATATTTAATTCTCCCTTTGAGTTTGAGGATGGACAATAGACATATTTCATTGTCCTAAACAACCTTACAATTTTTTAGAGTGATGTTAAACCATTTGATATGTGTGAATATAGATACATTCCATTCACTATAGAGATTTGAGTTTGACAAGAGATTAATTGTCTCGACTGGGATGCCCCTGGTGGGTATTAGAATATTCAAAGGATCATCCCATATAGAGATATGGAGAGGATCCATCGGTTGGTTAAAACTTAATGAAATGAATTTTCATGGGTAGGATTTTCCAACCCTACTTCTAGCAGAAAATATATTGACGCAAAAACATGCCTTGCAACAATAAGGGTACTTCTCGACACACATTCCCAATTAGATTATGCACCATTTGGTTTAGGAGACCCATATAGATTATGGATCACCTTCCATTATTGGTTTTGAGGGGGAATGTTTGGATGGTTATGAAAATTAAATATATATATATATGAAGTCTATCTAAACACATAAAGGAAAACTAATCTACTTTAATATATCCTATCCTATCTAGGAGTGAACTAAAGTAACCAAAAAAGATGAAATGATACTAAACTTTGCAAAGCACCCCAATCATATAGTTTTCATGAAGGTGAAAAGTTAGACAACACATGCATACAAATGTATGACCATACAAAGTGTAATTTATATTTATGCATACATTAACAACTCATATGCTCGGGACATTAAATATGAGAAAGAATAATAAAAATGCAATAGTAACATTAATTGCATCTGAAAATTCTCTAAGAAAAACATGTTCTTATAGCCCATGTGGACAACAAGCATTATTCTTGAAGTATTTCATAGCAAATAGAAACACACATATGTTTTCTCTCTATCAAATTCTGGCCCTTGGGGCTTTTCAATATTAGTCAACTAAGTATTTTCTCATAAAGTAGTTTCTCAAGTGTATATAGAGTTTGAAGATCCAAAAAATCCCTTTACTTAGATACAATCATTGTATTTATTGGGTTTCTTCTTGAATCTTATCCTTCTACCTTCCGCCCATGGAATTTAATTTATAAAAAAAAAATCTTTATTGATTTTGTAGTGACGAGAGAATAACGATAGAAGTTACAATTCAGATTTTTCTTTTAGCGCTGGTGGGTCATCATATATTTTGGGCATAGTGCACCTCACCCACCGTAATGATTTTCTTGGACATTGGGAGAATTTATTATCATGGGGTTCAAACTTCCTCTTTAGTCATTTGAGTTTGGTTCCATTCACTGCCTCCCACTGCTATGATAATTGTTGTTGTTGTTGTTACTACTCTACCATCCTTTCATTCACAAGGACATTGCTTCAAACTTCAAAAATTGTCTTGATGAAAGGAGGTTGTGCCTTCATGGATTTCTTCTCGCACACACTACCTATCCAGATTGTTGAGTGCAACTTTCCTTTGGCGTTGGTACTTTTCACCATTCAACATGTATCATATGAGTGACCTCAAAATAAACTATTAAAACCAAGAATTCAAACCCATATAACTAAAACATTAAGTAATTTATAATTTCTATAAACATCCCTGAATTTGATTCCTAGTTCCTCTGCTCATGGTCATATTGTTTTTTTCTTCAGGGATGTTGACAAGGTGTCAGATATTAATCCTGACAAATGTAAATAATTTATGAGGAATTTCTCAAATTACATAACTCCGAAGTTGTAGATATCGGAAATACGTTCCCAATGGTATAGGGAAGTTGTTCAATGGGTACCCAAGTCAAAATTTATGGCTAAAATATAGATTCTAGTTTGATAGGGTCATGTCCATGTCCCAGAGAAGTTCGTGGGAATTCCTCTGATATGAGCCAAAGCTTGTCACACAAACTCCTACAATGTTAACCGAAGCTCATCACATGAACTCCTTTGGTGTGAACTAGAGAGGATCACACGAACTCCTCCAGTATGAACTAGAGAGGATGGTGTGAATTTATTCGGTGTGAGAGAATCAATGGTTGATATAAGTGTTATAACATTGGGGAAGCTATAATTGAGTCTCATTGTACAAAACTTGTGAGTGATCATTGCAATATCTATGCTTATATTGTGTTTCCATATTATTATTATGTTATATGTGGACACAGGTCAAGTCACCATGCCTTGTTTCAAATTTGAGAAATTTCATGCATGTTTAAAAGCAACATTACATGCTTCTGTAGAGTTTTGGGGGGTAAATTGATTTAAAAAATATTTCAAGGTAAAAAAATTAAAATATTGTTATTAAAAAGGGGTGGTCCCCCACTCACTCCACCTCATTTAAATTTTCATATTTCATGGTTTAATGTATTTTTTTTAATGTATAAAGCGGGGGGGACTATGGTCATGCCCCCACCCTATTCTAGTTTTATTATATCAATGATTGTACATATTAAAAGGGGGAATGGGGTGGAACGCCATGCCCACTATCTCTTCCACTACACTCTACAACAAAATAATGAGGGTGATTCATGGGCCATGTCCCACTCCCCTTATCCACCTTAACAAATGACATGTGCATGAACTCATCCAAGCATTCAACTTTCCTTATACCAGTCATGTTTATTCCATGGTCGTTGATATAACCTATATCAATTTTCTTCTTGATTCATAGTAAATATTAAACACATTTCTTTGATCACCTCTCTTATGGTATTGGCCAGGTTATTACCAACTTCTTTGGGTGTACCCAACTGTGTTCCTTCCATGAACTCTGGTGCACATCGGTGTATTTCATTCCATGTCCTCTGGTGCACACCGGAGTAGTTCATTCCATGTTCTCCGATGCACATCGAAGTAGTTTGTTCCATGTTCTTCGGTATGCACCACACCCATTGCTAGCATGTTCTCAATTATACATTGTATGTGTGCATTAGTTTTTACAAGAGTTTGTTAAGTTCTTTTAAATGTGGGGGCACATGTCCTTTGATTATTTTGATGGATAGTACCAGGGAAGAGGATGAGGTACGTGGGTTGTCGTCCCCCTCCCTTCCATGTTCCCCCTCCATGTACTGACCCATTTATTATTAATGAAACTCTTATTATATCATATTTAAAATGAAAACTCAAACCATTTTTAATTTTATTAAACTTAAAAACATTTTTGATAATTGAATTTTAAAATATTTAAACCTTTTTTTCCCAAAATGATTTTCATTAGACCCAATATAATTTCGAGCGTAGATGCAGATTGGAGTGGATCGTCTGATTATCTTATTGCATGAGATTTCAAAGGTTCATAGCTTTCTCATATGACGTTGTCTTGGGGCATCATTTTTTCCAATGTGGAGAGCCGAAATATATGTTTTCGACGAGATAGTTTATCATGCCATTCAAACATTTCATTGGTAGCATGGTTGACGAGGCTGGTTTGGGTGAGAACTTCCTAGAAATCATTTTGACACTTTTGACCCTCATATTTGGTTTCTGTAAGTTGTGTTAGAATCAAAATTGCGTAAATTTTATGGTTGTATCTTTATGGGGATGAAAAGTACACTTTGAAGAACACCGAAAAATCACGCTCAAGGGTATTTTTTATGAAAGTTTGAGTTTCGTTCGCCCAAATTTAGTTCCATCAGTTCTTGTGTCATCTATGTCGTATATACTCTTAGTTCATCCATTGAAGTTGAATTAATGTGTTAGTAGCATAGAAATATAAATCCATGAAAATAGTCAATTGATGTTCAACCAACTGACATTTGGAATGCTTAACACTATTTAGGAGCTAGGAGGACCAATTTTCTTCTAAGATGTGTTTTTGAGTTAGTGAAAGACCTATAAATGTTGCAGTTAACCCCTCGAATGATAAAAAAAAAAAAAACGATCATGGTTAGTCATAAAATCAAGAAGCACAAAGTAAAGAAGTTGCTACGGTATATGCATTGTAAGCTAGTGGTGACACAAATAGACTTAATTATGATTGAAAAAAAGGTAGATCATGCGAGCTATGTGATTAGTCACCAATTAATTGGTTATGTGTAGAAATATCAAAATTAAAAATTATAAGAGATTGAATGAAAGGAGCACCGAGATGCAATTGAGTTGGAGTAGAATAGGAGAGGTCTCAAGGTGAAAGAAAATCATTAACAAGGTTGATGTTGGTGAGAGAGAAAGAAGGACCTTGTTGATGCATGATGTATCAATGAGGATGTGAGGAAATTCTCTTATATGAAATGTATCGGTGAATATGGGAGGAAATATGATGGTGTAAGGTTGTGCGTGTTGACAAAGATGATGGGAAATACTCCCGAGAAGATATTGATTATTCCTTTGGTTGTAGTAGAGACTATCATGGAAATTCCATTCGGAGGAAGTTGAGGTGACCAAAAAATTTAGAGGTAAGTTCACCAGTTTCATCAAGGATGATGGGAAATATTTTGTTTGTACTGGAGGTGGTGTTATGAATTCCTATGATTGCATCAACAAATTTGATGGGAACTCCTTCAATCACAATACAGAGGAGAATGGGAAGTGTTCCAGTAAAAATTTATGTGTACCATAGAATTTGTTTAGAACTCCTTTGATTTTACCGAAAAGTATGATGGGAATGTTTCCATTGTATCGATGAAGTTTGATGAAACTCCACTGATATTACTAGAACTGTAGGAAAAATGAAAGTTAATAAACCTACCAAAAGAAGAATCTTGAAGAATCATTGCAAAATGGTGAAGCACGAAGAGTGGAAAGATAGGTTTGATATTTTTTGTTTGCACAAGAGAGAATGAGAGGATTTTCAGTAGAAATTTTAGAAGGGAGGGGGAATTTGTTCTGTTAGGGAAAATATAAGAGAATAAATTAGGGATATTTTTATGCATGCACAACATGATCTCATCTTGATAATCCTAGATCACATTTAGCTAGGTGAAAATTATATTTTTTTATTCTCTTAGCTCTTTATTATCTCTTCTAGCTTCTTCTTTTACATTATCCCATGAATGTGCTCCCTATTGGTTTTCTATCAATTCTTTTTCTAGTTTTTGTATCTTTTCCCCATATACAATGACCTTCATTTTTCATTTCTAGGAAATATTCAGTTCTCCCTGGTGCTTATATTTTAATTTTTTTATCTCTTCTAAGTGTGCCCTCATCAAGGTTTCTAATTCTCTTCTGTGGAGTTTTTCAGTTTCAGTGGCTTGTTGCTTGAATTCCTCATCCAAATTATTGTTTTTGAACTTTAGTTACTCTTCCAACTCTGCTAATTTTTCCTTATATAGGTCTAATGTAGCACTTAAATTATAGACATAGACTAAATTTCCCCATGCAAATGCACACAAGGATGAAGCATTATATAGGAAAATTACTTGAGCATATGATCCAAATTTCCATGAAATCACCTCGTCTGAAGATCCTTTGCTATTAGGTAATTCACCTCTTTTCCTCTTGGTTGACCTATTCTTAGTTCTTCTCTTTGCGCTTCTATAATAGTATTCACCTACATCTACCACAAAATCCTCTAACACTATCAAATCAAAAGAGTATGAGAAACTTCCAAGCATTGTGCTCAAAGGGGTACCAACATTGATAGATGTATTCACGAGTGTAAGCACTTTGATAGTTCTGGGGATTGCCTCTTTATTTTTATCCTCATCCATTTTTTTCTTCTTCACTCTTTCGAATTATGCTAATTACTCTTCCTTCCTTTTTCTTTCTTCTTCTTTTCTCTTTTTTCTACCTTACTATATTTTCAAATTTCTTCCTCCTTATTCTTCTATTATGTTTCTACATTATTTTTCTTCTCTTCCTCCTTCTTCATCATTTATTATTATTTAACATATTTCTAGATGGATTATTCTTTATTCATTTTTTCTTTATCTACAACCATTTGGGTTGCATCTTCTTATTCTTCCCTATTTTTCACTATCTTGGTATTTTCCTTTTCTTCTTTTTTTCTTTCTGACTCCTCTTTTTGTTTATCCCCCTCTTCCTTTTATTTCTCCCTTAATTTAAACCTTTCTTTTGAATTTCTTATATATTTATTCTTCTTTGTATTCCTCAACTTTATTTTTTTCTTCTTATTTCTCTTTCTCTCTGATGATAAGTAATTCCCATTGTTCTTTGGTTATTTTCCTTCTTTCATCATAAATTAGTTGTAATCTTTGTAATATTTCTTTTCTCGATACATCATGTATCATGTTCAACACTTCTTCAAAAATTAAAGCTCCTTGTAAACTTTCCTATGAAATATTTACATCATGTACAAAATGGTGTATCGACCCTCAAATTTTATATCATCTCTCACAATTACTCTTGGATCATGTTTTCTAGGTTCCCCTATGCATAAACATAATTATTTTAAAGTTGTGGCTTCATTTTTGGTGTGGGGGGAATTTAATAGGGTGAAAATTTATACTTTGATGGTAAACATGGGCTGAATTCTCTTGGATCTTGTAGCTAAAAATGATGTTATCCCTTCCTCCACTATATCATAGGAAAACTCCTTGCCTAGTAGCTTGTTAGGGACATATTTAGGAATAAGGTTATGGTCTTTTGTACAACCAAATAACCTAATATAAGTGTAATGATTTCCCATATACCAATGTATTATGTCTTTAAGTCATTCAATGGATTAATGGGATAATATATATGTATGTTTGTTGAATATGACAAAGAATAATGGTGCTAGGAATTGGTGGCATATATCATACAAAAAATTCTTGTAATTATTTTCCCACAATTCAAAACAATATATATGGACATTAGGAAGACAAGGGTTCTAGTCCCATCCCATAGCAGAAAAACATATAGAAAAACAAACAACATCTACTAGATATGAGGACATGTCAAAACTTGTTTTTTTCAATCCTAGGGATGGTTTTCCAATTAGACAAATGTTGAACAAAATAATCTATGCCCAATTGAATATATGTCCCACCTTGGCCACACAATATGTCATTGGTGTCCATTCCATACTAAAATGTGTGCAGGTTTCTTCACCATATAGATTGCAAATAATAGATTCATAAGATGGTAGGGTTTCTTGAAATAATATATCAAATACAACCTATTGTCCTTATAAGAAAATGATCTATCTCCACTCCACCATTCTTCTCCTAACTCATCCAAGGCAGGGTGGTTCTCCTCGAATTTTCCAAGAATGACTTATTTAGATAGACATCAAGTTATTGCATATGAATATTTGGCGATAGTATATTTTAAATTTAATGAGCATATAGGGACCTTGATATGATTATTCAACATGGTTGTATCTGTGTCTAAATGGAAGAATACCCATCTCACAACATCATTGTAGGGGAAGAGAGCAGGTCTTGCAACAAAATAATATATTCCACTCTTTTTAATATTTTGATATATTTCTAGGTCCTCGTCTTCTAGAGGAAAATCTTAATTAATTAATGTTTTGTAAATGTCATTCCATGTCAGACACCTAGAGTCACACCTTGATCCTATTTACATCATTGATAGGTGACCTTGCACTCAACATATGACACTTCATCATTGGTCATTGACTGAGTGGTTTACCTTATGTTTGACGACAATAATATTATTAACACATTAGGATTCATGTAGTACCTTGGATTTCATTTGACCCCATTGGTGGTTTCCTCACCTCTTTCAATGCTTTTCATTATTTTTTATTATTAAAAGGGTCACTTAAAACTTTCATGTGTATTTCATCTATTGCATGTGAGAGACGTACTTCGCCATGGTTATTTTCCATATATCATTCGCTTTCTTCCAAGCATTTGGCCTTGTATTATTCCTTGTGCTATATGATAGGGGATTCCATGATTCCCTCCTTCTAGAAGATCTCTTCCTATTGACATCAAATCACATTTCTCTAGGATATGGATCTAGAGTCCTTATTAGTACCTTTGGGATTACAATCAATATTGGCATGTTTCCTTTCTATTGACAATGGGAATACATAAATGTCTCATGATAGATATATTCTACAATTATTTGACATGATCTCATTCATTCACACTTTATAGGATGTACTAGGTACCTTGAAACCCATTATCATTATTTGTGGGTTGTATCACAGTTTTTAATAGAATACATCAATGACCAGTAATCAAATGATGTCTCAGTGTGTTCGAGTTTAAAACATTTGTTTACATAGTGTGGAATCATACCATCGACGGTTTTATTTGAATACCTTGGGTATGTAGTAGCTTCACTTTTTTTATGTTTCTACCTGAGTTTCATTTGACAATACCACTTCCTCTCTATGACATTGGTACTTATGGGGGATCAATTCATTCAGATCTTGTTCTAGATATCCTCCTCATATTCGGAGACACAAATCGACTATGTATCTCTTTCATTGCTATGATATATTTTGACATGGATCCACTATGTATTAATTTTCATGGCCATGATCATTTCTTTTGTATATACATATTTCATGGATCCACAATGTGCTTGACTTGGAGGTCATGCTTTTTTCACTCCTAAGCATGGTTAGGCCTGCCTCAGGAAGAGAGCACTCTTACCCGTTTTCTATTGTAGTTTATGTTTTTTCATCAGGTTTTGAATACCTCTACCTAGGCCCACTGCATTCACACCTCAAAATGTTTTAATGTATCTCATCCATAAGTTTCTCTTCTAACCTCACACATTAGGAGGCATCTTTTATAGAATCAATTTCCACCACATATGCATTGATCACATGCTATATTTACCCTTTAATTAATTGAAAACATTAATCCCCCTCTCCTCCTTTGAATTCATCAAAATAAACAATTTTTTGACATATGTGTTCCCTATCATCCATGAAAGGAACATACATGTGCATGTTTCTCCTATGCGGGGCACATACATATTTATTTGGCCAAAAAAAATATTCTAAATACTTTTGGGTTTGGTTTATGGTTTCCCCCAATTCCTGACCCATTATTTCCCATTTAAAACTAGTCCAACCACTTGGAGAGGGAATAACATCAGACTAAGCCCATAGGAGAGAAAACTTATACTTTAATCATCATAACTCTAGACATTTCTTTCTTCATCTATAAGCCCATTTTCCCTTGTTGTTGATTTATTAATTTGGACCTAGAAACCCATGTTTCTAGCCTTCCTTGTTCCTCATATCTCGTCAGGAATATTCCATTCTTCTTCTTTTGACTTGCTCGAGCATTGGAGTTGGAGGTACTATTGATTTCCATTAACTTAGGTGTATGTACCCGAAGTCTAGTTTGGGAGCAGTGTCATAGTAGATACAGGTGGTAACTACCCTTGTCTTGTTGTTCATTAATAAATATAACTCTTTCGCATCAATTATTCATGTTTTAGTGTATGATTTTTATGTTTAAGCATTCAATTTCCTAGAACACTGTTTTTTTTAAATTTCAATAATCTTTTATAAGAGTTAGTTATCTTGTAACTACCCTTTTGCGTTTTCAACTTATTTATTTTTAGGTGATCAAAGGGATTGTTTATAAGAAACAAAGAAGAAAAATGTCTCAACCATGGGATTGTTATCGAACATTGGAAAGCTGGTATGTCTCTCTCTTATTAACTATTATTTGGTTCGTTAGCTATAAGATTTTTTGATTGCAATTTTGGGATTGAGTTCAGTCTCTAAAGTTTATTAATCTATTGTGGATTTAACCCATATCCATAGTGTAGATCTCTCTATAACATAAATGGTGACTATATTGTGGATGATCTCCTTTTTGGGTTAGTTATAGGTGTGTGTTATTGGTTTTCTGTTTGTTTATATTTTTTTGTCTTTACTACCTTATTTATTATCTCATAATATTATATCTACCTTTGAAATCTTTCTAGCCCTCTCTTTATATCCTTTTTGGGATATTTGGGATTGCATACACTATCTCCTATGTAGGTATGTGCATACATATGAACCCTGCCCTTGAGACAAGCACATGCATACACACCTTGTTGTGTGAAAAGTCATGTATACATCATGAGAGAGAGTTTTACACCCTTACTCAACATTTATGGAAGGTTTTTATGGTTTTATTGGATATTTTGAAGTTCTCATGAGTCTCTATGGCCTATTATTAGTCTTATAAATCAATGAAGTTAGTTAATATTAGAAGAAAAAGAAAAAAACATTTAGTTTTCATTGCTAAATTCTTCAAGCCTAGTTTGGTAGTTTGAAATTTCCTGTTTCAAGTCCTGTTTTTCTTGGGTTTCTTTGGAATCCCTCCTTATAGTTTGTAATATTTTGATCTAGTCATTTCTATCTCTCTACCTCACTTTTACTTTTTTAACAAGGAAAATAAATTTTTTAATAGTTTTTTATTCTCATTTTTCCTGAATAAAAATGAAATACAAAAATAAGTTTATTCTTTGTTCTTGTCCTTTCAGTGTTTATCATCTTTTATCATTGAAAAAGAAAAAAGAAAAAAATCCTAGTATTCTCTTTTCTCCTTTGTGCATTGACTTCAAAAGAATACTAGCATTCATGAAATATTTTGACTTTTCATTGATATGTATCATAAGTTTTTTCTTGAAAAGAAAATCTTAAAGTTTTATTTTATTTGAAAAAAATTATTTCCATTTAAAGTGGAAGTTGCATCACATCTTGCATTCCATACAAAGTAAAGAATTTCATTACAGATTTTCATTGAAAAGAAAATTGCATTTCATTTGAAAGATAAGAGCTTGCATTTAGAAGTGTTCTTGTAGGACACATTTCGCAGTCAAGAATTAGTTTCATTCATTTATAAATAATAGTGTTCTTAAATGTTTTAATTTCCGCAGGTTGTCAAATACATCAACAATTTAACTTCCATCACCCTTTGAGTAACAACAACTATAAAAATAAACCTGTAATCTAAAATTGATTAAAATTTTATTTATAGTATTCAGAAATTAGTCTAGGTTAGGGATTTGGATTAGGTTTGGAGAGATAAATCTCCAAGTTCATTGAATGAAACATAGGAGTTTGACTTAGGGAGAGAAAAATGTAATTTTTTCATAGGTATGTACATGAACCTCCTATAACACATGAGTTAAAGAGAAGGTCACGTGAGGAAGAGTTGAGGACATTACCCCTTTGACTATTCAACAAGTGTAGTGGATTTATAATATATGGGGGTTTCATTAGTGCCCACACCTCCCTTTGAGGTAGAGCTTTCAAACATTCATACATAGTTATCCTTCCCATACATTTTTTCTTCATTTTCGAATGTCTCCCCTAGATGTCGACTATGAGTTGGTATCTTTAGAATCCTTTCCTAGGTATCACAAAGGTGGTTGTAGGGGGTTTCCCAAGGTACCTGAGGTAGATGTCACATCACACTATCAATACTTATAGAGGGTTCCCTGCGAAGCGAGGGTTACTTCCACTAGGTAGGGATATTATGTGGAGATTTGGGTAACTTATTCTCACTTCATTCTTTTATCACGAGACTTAATTAACCCGTGGAATTATTTGGAAGGGTATTTTCCTAACTTATTTGTTTCTTTGGTATGAGTACCTAATCCACTTGAGCGGAGGTATTGAATAAGTGGTTTGCATGTGTTATTTATTTATGAATTTTTGTTAGTGGTGTTATTTTTGTGTGTAGTTGGCTTTAGCAAGTTAGTTGGTGGCTTCCTTGAATCTTTGATTTAAAGTGGATGACCAAACACTTCGTTGGTATCAAAGGGTCCAAGGCCTTTCACTAATAAGAGTGAATTATCCACCGCCTCCTCAGAGGAAACAAAAATACCAATATGGTTATTTTAATATTATTGGTTATGTGGATATTATAGATCTTAAGATTTCATAATAGAGCACTTATGCATCGTATTTTACTTGAATTTAATATCTCAAAGATAAATTATTTGTTATACCTTAGAACCCTTCATTAACTAGACTTGATGACGTATTTTTAGTGCATATTCTAAATTTTTAGCTAGGTGACACTGACAACCATACTCTTCGGTGGTCTGTTAAGGAGGGAACCTTGAATTTGTCAAGGTCAAAGGGAATTTCAACATCCACTTGAAATATTTTTTAGGGAGGGATTATACCCCCTCACATTTTTACCTAAACAATTAATGTAACTCAAACCACAATGGTTGCATCGACCAATATCTATATGCCTCGAATTAATGGGTCCAATCAAAATTTGAGTGTGACCCTATCATCATTGTTTTTTTTCTAATGTGGTTTCATTTCGGATATCTTCAATAGGCATGGAATATGTTCCATCTAGTTCCCAGTCAATCGCTAAATACCATATAAATTTTGGGGAAGGGATTTCTTTAACTACCTTGAAATGTTTTCCTTGGAATGGGGGTTATGTCTCTCCATCATTCTCATCTCAAAAAAGGATATTTTCCATCCTCCAAGCCTAATTATTTTGTGGGGTGGAGTGGTCCGATGAGTGAAGGATTTCAATCCTTCAACGTGCCTTTAGGTTCTAGTCCCTTCACATTATTTGGTGACTTCTAGGGAAATCCTTTCCCTTCATATGCGATGTCATTAGGGGGGTAATGCTTTCCATATTAAATGGAATCATACACAAGGGAATTTCCCTTCATAAGGGATGTTGGCAGGGGGAAACTCTTTCCAATCCTTTTGAAACACGATGAGTGGAAGTTTTCCTCCTTTGGTCAGGGACCTCATGGTATTTATTAGAACCTTGTCTAGTCGACGAGATTTTCTTGGTAACCTAGTGCGAGTAACAATCTAGTATTTTATTTTTTAACTTCCAAACAATCTAGGGCTCCCAATCCTGGTACATCGAATTACATGCCACAATTGAGGATTCCCTTTCTAGCAACATTAAAATTTCTAGTTATATTGAAACTAATGAATGAACCAATGTGTCATGATCTTAATTGGCCCTCATTCCCCACCAAATTTTCCTCATGCTTTCCTAAGTTAAAAGGAAAATCCGACGAGGATATGGGTGATCAAGTCACAAAATTTCACCTATGGTGTTCATTGAACTCAGTGAATGATGAATCCATTCAATTATAACTCTTTCAAACCACTCTTATGGTATTTTATATGAAGTGGTATATCGAATTACAATGGTCATATTTTCATAATTTTCATGATATTGTATTGGTATTTCTCAACCACTTTTAGCTTCTGTTCATGTACAATGTCGACACTGATTTGTTTTCAATGCGTAATGGTGCAGACCACCGAACCCTTGGGCTGGGATCCACGCAGGATTGTTCTAAATATGTCCCTGAGTCAGAATGACTCTTCGATTTCCCCATAGGGTATATCTCACACAAAAAAGAGTATATTCACAGGTCCTTATGAAGGATGTCTGTGTGAACAAATGTCAAGCACTAACTCCACACACCTAGCTAATAAATATGATCAGGGTTTTTTTTTCCCAATTCGGGATTCTGGATTTTGCGACTTCATGACTCCTGATGTCGAATTCCCTCAACTCTTCAAAATGTGAAACCTGAAGTGTCAAAATGAAGAAATTCCAATGAACGTTGACCCCTTCAAGGCACCGGACGCACGCTGCTTGCTGTCACGAATTTCAKCTTTTAGGGACTTGAGCGAACAACCAACGGTTGTTCCTCTTCCGTTATGATTTCCCGRTTTCCAAAATTTCCCCCCTTTGACAAGATCGATGATCTTTCGGGATTTTCCCTGAAGCTTGACCACCCCTTTGGCTTTYGTCTCATGTATCCTTCGACTAATGCTTGGGACCCACCTTTTGGATTTTTTTCCTTTTCGCGATTTTGGGAGTTGCGCTGACATGAAACTCTACCTCTTGAMTCCCGAAACCCTGAAACCCGAAGTGCCAAAATCCCAAAATTCCACACCAAAGACCTGTTTCATTTTGCGACTTCGGGATTCTCACTCCACTGTGTCCCTCTCCTTGTCGTGAGGGTTCCCGGTATGCAGAACCCCGAAATACTGAAATACTGATGTTTCACACCAAAGGCATGTCACAGTTCGTGACTTCAAGATTTTCAATGATAAGGTCCTGGTTCCTTATCATCAGGATTCCCGGTATGCCGAACCCTGAATTTCCACCATTCGACTTCACAGTGATAATTCCTTTCGTGATTCGGGAGTTAGAGAAACCAAGGATTTTGACTTGCACTTCGGACTTACAACTCCGATTTGTCGAAATGATACTGACGGCTCCACTATCACTATCAACGGTCCACGTTGAGTCTTACCTCCCGAAGGGTGAATTCATCCAATGCTTAACCTCCTTACAGCTTCCCTAAATCCCACGGTCCTCGCAACTTCACGAGTTCTCCACAGATAATTTCAACCGCTCATTTCTTCCTTGAAGACTTTGCGAAATGAACCAGAGTTCCTTGTCTGAACTTGGCTTCTGCAAAGCGACTATGCTCCGTCTCCCTTTTAACACTTCAAAGGTGCTAACCTTTCTCAGCTTTTATTTGCAAATTTGAGTCTTAGAAGGACTCCTGCATGCACTCCTTGCGAAAATATTTCAAATAATTCAAAGTATTTGATTCTTCGACTCTGTGCACCCTCTGCAACAACAGTCTTTCTCTCTTCAACCTAGTTGACAAATTCTAAGGCTTCAACTGGACTGCGCAGACGTTGCATGGTTTCTGTGCTTCACCTACACTTATGCTAGAATGAGAACAATGGTATCCCTCTTGAGCTTCCAGAGATAAACTTTGAAACCTTGTCAACGCACTCCTTGAGGACATTTCACTGCACTCCTTGCAGGAACTCTCTCTCTCAGGGAGAGAAACAATTGAAACACATTCTCTCTCTCTCTCTCTGACTTCAAACATTCAACATGAAATCATACATACACAGCATAGCCTCATAAAAAATTCATAATAGAGAGAGTAAAACAACCATAAGCATATCACTCACCATGTATAAACAAAAAACATCATAACACCATGAAATTTGATTCAAAGCTTGTTATATTAATTCAATCTCTTGTACATCAGTCTTTCTTTTCAACTCTCTACTACATCTCTATGCTGATGTTCTAATGATACCATGCTACTATGATATAAAGGAGAGGGTGTCTATATCTGTTTTCCCTCCTTCTCTTCTAAACTGTCTAATCTATAATTCAAATCTACCTACTTTCATTAACTGGGCTTAAATGCCTTTTACATTAACAGATAAGAGAAAATCACTCACGATCTGTTTACAGCAGCCAGATATAAATGCAAGCACGCTTCTAGCTACTACATTAATATCTTCTTCTTAATCTTTCAAAAACATTTCAAAACATGAAAAAAGTGTGTTGTTCTTTTCTCAGCTGGCTTCTTCTTTTAGGCTCGCTTGGTTGCTGACGATGCTCTTGCATCATACTTCCTCGCTTGAAAATTTTCATGAACTCCTGTTCATGAGCTCTTGAACGGTCTGTCCATGCTTCTGAATTTATAATTCATCCTCCCAACTGGTATCTTCAACTGGATGTCCCTTCCACTTGACCAAGTATTCGAAATACTCTTTTCTCCTGGTCTTCCTACTGACTCTCTTGTCAATTATACATTCCATCTGTGGCTTTTCAGCTACAGGTATTTGTTTGGTCCACTGAACCTTTGTCTATTCATCCTCTTCTCCTACTTCTTCATCTCTATAAGGGTACAAATCCACAACATTGAATATCGGTGAAATTCTGATCCCATCGGGTAATTCAATCTCATATGCATTTGCCCCAAATTTCTTCATGACTCTGCATTGTCCAATCTTTTTCATCTTTAGTTTGTTATATGTTCACCTTGGGAACCTTTCTTTCCTCAGATGTGCAAGAATCAGATCACCAACTTCAAATTAAAGTTCTCGCCTATGTTGATCTACTCTGCACTTTATTCCTGACTTAAACTCTGCAATCTCTCCTTGACTCAGCTGTGAAGCTCCTTCATTGCTTCTGCAAAGTCCTTTGCACTAGCACTCCTGAATTCAACTTGTTCCAAATCTTTCAATTCAGAAAATCCCCTTGGATACATTCCATACACAATTTGGAATGGACTCTGCCTTGTGATTTTGTTGAGTGAATCATTGTAAGCAAATTCCACCTATGGTAGAATATGATCCCATTGACTGTGGTGTTCAGTCACTAGGCTCCTCAACAAATCTCCCAAGCTCTTGTTCACAACTTATGTCTACCCATCTGTATGAGGATGATACGCTGAGCTAAATGAAAAACTTGTCCCCATATTCTTCCATAAATTCCTCTAGAAATGTCCTACGAACTTGGTATCTCGATCAGAAACAATACTCCTTGGCAAGCCATGAAGTCTGACGACTTCCATGAAAAATTGCAATATGAGTTGCGTCACTAGTTTTCTGGCATGGTATAAAATGTGCCATCTTTGAAAATATGTCTACCACCACAAAGATTGAATCACGTCCTCTTTGTGTCCTTGGCAGTCCCAATATGAAATCCATGCTCAATGCATCCCACGGCCTCTCAGGTATGGGTAGTGGCTGGTATAACCCTGTGTTTTGCCTTTTCCCTTTTGTGTGCTAGCAAATTATGCATCTGTCCACAAATTTCTTAACATTTGTTCTCATCCCTGGACAAAAATATGAGCCATTCAACTTTGAGAACATTTTTTCATGACCGAAGTGTTCGACCAATCCTCCACTATGTTTTTCCTTCAACATATTCTCCCTCATGGAGCATTTTGGAATACATAGTTGATTGCCCCTGAACAATAATCTATCATGGAACATATATTTGGTCCATTAGATTCTTTCCTTGAGAACTGGATTCTCATATGCCTCATACGCTTCCTTAAAATCTGGGTCATCCCTGTACATTTCTTTGAGGTTATCAAAACCCAATGTTTTGACTCTGAATTTTTTCATAAGAAAACATTTCCTGCTCAAAGCATTAGCAACTTTGTTAGCAGTTCCAGAAATATGCTTAGTCACAAAAGTAAAATTTTGCATGAATTCAACCCATTTAGCATGTTTTTGGTTCAACTTTTCCTTTTGAGTCACGAATTGTAAAGCATGATTATCACTGTACAAAACAAACTCCTTAGGAACCAAATAATGTCTCCATTTCTTCAGCGCTTGTATGACTGCATAGAATTATTTATCATAGGTGGAGTACTTAAACTTCACTTCATTCAGTTTTTCACTGAAGTATGTGATCGGTCTGTCGTCTTGGCTCAAGACCTCCCCTATTGAAAATCCACTTGGGTCACACTTGACCTGGAATGTCTTGCTGAAATCTGGCAAAACCCAAATTGGTTGCTCAATGATCTTCTTCTTCAGCAGGTTGAAACTTTTCTCTGCTTCTTCTGTCCAGTGAAAAGATTTATGTCTTTTCTTCACCATATCCATCATTGGTGTGCTAATCCCACTGAAGTTTCAGATGAATTTCTTGTAAAAACTAGCCAAACCATGGAAGCTTCGAACTTCAAACACACCTTTCAGTGATGGCCAATTCTTAATCATATTCACTTTTTCCGGGTCCATTTTCAGCTCATTTGCAGAGATAAAAAAACCCAAATAAGTGAGTTCTTTCCTCATAAATGATGATTTCTTCATGTTTATCAAAAATTTCTCTTGCTGTAATCTCCGCATTACTGCAGCTAAATTTTTTAAGTGCTCTGCTTCTGTTTCGCTGAAAATTAATATATCGTCAAGATATAAAATGATGAATTTTCCTATGAAATCCTCCACAACTTCATTCATCAATCTCATGAAAGTACTAGGTGCATTCATTAAGACAAATGGAATGACAAGTCATTCATATAGCTCTTCATTCGTCTTGAATGTTGTATTCCATTCATCACCTTCCCTCATACGAATTTGATGATACCCTCTTTTCAAATCAATCTTTGAAAAAAAATTGTCTCCACTCAATCAATCCATCAAATTGTCCATCCTTGGTAATTGGAATATGTATCTGATGGTAATCTTATTGATTTCCCTTGAGTCTGTACACATTCTCCAGCCTCCATCTTTCTTTAGGCTGAGCACTGTTGGAATAACACATGGACTCAAGATCTCTCTAACCAATCCTTTGTCCATTAAATCCTAGACCTGTCTCTTGACTTCCTCATTCTCCCATGACGTCAATCTGTACACTTATTTGTTTGGTAAAATGGCTTCAGGTATAAGATCAATTTGATGGATTATACTCTTTATTGGTGGCAACGAACAGGGTAGTTCGTCCACTACTATATCAACAAACTCTTCCAACAACTTCTGGATTTCCTTTGGTAAATCATCCACTCTTGTACTGGTCAAAATGATTCTAGGCTTCCTGACCATAATAAATTGTGTGTCTTCCTTCTTCTTAACATCCTTAAGAAGTTCTTTCCCACTCATGAAAAGTACATTGTTTCTCATATATGGTTTCACTTCTTTATCCTTAATCGACAACAACATGTGAGTCCTCCCATTCTTCTCCAGGGTGTATGTGTTCTTTCTCCCATCATGAATCACATTTCTGTCATATTTCCATGGTCTACCCAACAATAGATGACAAACATCCATGAGAATGACATCACATAATATTTCATCCTTATATCCTCCTATTTTAAATTCAACTAAATATTGTTTAGTGACATTTACCTGATGTCCTTTTTGTAGCCACAAAACTTTGTATGGGCTTGGATGTACGATAGTTTCCAGCTCCATATTTTCTACCATCTCTGTAGAAATGAGATTGTCTGTGCTACCACTTTCCACAATGACCTTGCATACCCTGTCTTTAGTTTTGCATGCAGTCTAAAATAGATTGCTTCTTTGGGCTGGGTTCTCTGCCTCTTCTTCTAATGTTAAGATAACTTTCCTCATCATCAAAGATATTCCACCCTCAGCATCTTCTGCCTCAACATTCCATCCTTGTGCTTCGGCAATGTGAGTCTCACCACCATATTTCTTCTTATTTGGACACTCATAGGATTTATGTCTGATTTTTCCATAGACAAAGCATTTCACTTCACCACCTCGGCCTCTTCCTCTTCCTCTGGCTCGAGGAAAATTATTTCTATCAACATACTACCCTCTCTGTGAGCTTCCTCCTCTCTCATGCTATGTTTGAGGTTTCTTCCCTTCTTCTTTAGATTTCTGAGTTCTGTCTTGGGAAATTGTTTTACCTTTGGCTTGATGACGCATATGCATGCTCCCCACACCCGCAGGTCGGAAGGTCTACGTTCTCACACAGGATATTTCTTYTATCATTGGCCCGAATAACTCTAACGCACTTCTATTTCCCTATCGGGAAATCTGCACCCACAACAATCCTCACGGGACCCCCTCTCAACACTCGAGGGATCGGACTTCGCGACCTTGCAAGGTCAGTGGTCGAGCATTGGTATCTTGAATCCCCAAAACCTGACAAGCAGTCAACGTTGACCTTTTCCTTTCCCCTTCGGGACTTTTCCCTATTGCGATTTCGACACTTGCGATGTCAAACAACTTGTTTTCCCGACTCCCGATTCCCAATATGCCGAAACCCCGACACACTAGTGTGGTTGACCTTTCAATGCCTTCACCTCATCGGTGTTTCAGACTTCGCAATATCGCGAATCCTGATGCGATTGTTTCGGGACTTCTCGCTGCGAAACCCTGAAATAGCATGCCACCTATCCACTGACTGACTTCTCCGTGGCCCACACAATTCCACATAGCTGTCGGGATATCGCGTTTCACGATTTCGTGATTCCTATTGCAATGTTTATGGGACTTCAACCCACGAAACCCCGATATGGCCAACCACGAGTAAATCCAATGGTCATTATGACTCAGATCTACGGCCCTGCCCCTCCTGAGCTTCGAACCTCTTTGGAATATTTTTTCGTATCTCCTCTGCTCCTTCGTGAGATATGCCAGCTCACGGAAATTCGTGAATCCTCCTCGAAGAATACCGACCTTCCATCCTTTCTTGGCAATTTCTGCATATGACCAAGTGTTCTGCCATGGAACTCATCCACCTGCGGCGCAGACTTACGACGCTTCTTACAAACTTTCAGTCATAGCTTTTGTATTCTGTCCTTCAAAAGTTACGAAGGCCTTATCCTTCCTGAGATTTTCCACGACTCTGTGTCCTCTTAGAAAACCTCTTGCATGCACTCCTTGCGGAAACCTTCAAGCATGTCTAAGTGTTGAATCCTTTAAACTTTGCGCACTCCTGCAGCAACAGTCTCTCAATGCTCTGCTCTGTTTCGTAACTCTGAGGCTTAGCTTCGCCTGCGCACTCCTTGCATGGCTCTTGTGCCCAACTGCACTTTTGAGGGAAATGAGAACAAAAGTAAAACTATCTGAGCTTCAGAGATGCAACCCTGAATTCTTGTCGACGCACTCCTTGCAGACACTTCAACTACACTCCTTGCAGGAATCCTTACTCAGATAGAGAAACAATTGAAACTCATTCCATTATCCTTTCAGACTTCACCCTTAAAGAATGAAATCGTATACACAACATATAAAGAAATTGTATAATAGGAAGCAAACATTCATGAGCATATCATTCAACATCAATACACAGAGAACAACACAAAACCATGAATTTGAATCAACCTCTTCTATTAATACAAATATCTATACATGGGTGTTCTTACACAACTCTCTGCTTCTCCTCTGCTCTTCTTTCTAATCTAATGTTACAATACACAATGAGGGTGTCTATATCTCATTTCCCTCTTGCACTCTAAAACTGTCTAATCTAGAATTAAATTCTACCTACTTGCATTAACTACTTTAAATGCCTTCTATCCACTAAGCACGAGAGCAAATCTCCCTTGATATTTATTGTTTTTATCCCGATATCTTTTTCAATTTCTAGGCCAAGTAGAAGTGCTTCATACTCAACCACATTATTTGTTACATCAAATTCTAATCTAAATGAAAAATTTTAAGACTTTCCTGTTGGTGAAACTAGGACAATCCCAACCCCTTTTCCTGATCTTGAATGTGCACCATCAAAGTTCATCTTCCAAGCCTTATTACTTTCCTTTTCATCTTTAAAATTTTCTTCAGCTGGTGCTAGGAAGTTTGAACAAATAGAGAAATTTCCCATTTCATATGTTTGGCATAAGAACTCATTGAACTTCTCTTTAGGGTCTTCTATATGGTATTTCCTTTCTTTTTCTCTAAAGAGCTTGAAGCTTTCGGTTGATGGAGGAGGGTATGGGATAGTTGCGAAGGATAAATCCATGTTTATGCAACCACCCATGTGAGCTCTCCATTTTCTTGAGAGAAGAATACCCCAAGAATATGGTACATCAATTACAAGCACATCCATCTCAAAAGCAAAATCTGGGCAGAAATCTAGCTTAACTGGTAGATCTATGATAATCCCAAGAGTTTCAACTTCCCTAGAATCCATGGCACATATGTTTTGATAGGGCCTTGTAACCTTAAGGCCTATCCTTTGCATGATTCCTTTAGTAATGATGTTTGATGAAGCTCATCAATCATACATACAGTTATGTAACCATTGGCCATTTATTTCTAGAGACAAAAAGAAAGGGGGACTCTCTTCCTTGGTTCTATCTCTACTGGTTAAAACTATTGGTGGATCTTTGTGTAGTTGTTTTTCCTTTTCCCGATTCTTATCAACCTCTTGATTTTTGACAACCTCTTTACCATCAGGAACATTTATTTCTTTAAGTAAGTTTTCCTTTTGTGAATGAATTTTTAGAAGGTCTAATACTGGAACCAATATTTTAGCATTTGAAATCCAACTACCTAAATCAATATATAKATTAGTAATTGGTGGGGGATTAGTTATGTTGGGAAAGTTTTCTTGAGACTTGCTTGCACCATCTCTCCATTTTCTCTGGTATACTATTCCTTTATGTCTGGCCATATCTAGGATCTGCTCATTTGTGGGCTTGTGTCCATACAACTTTGTAACATTATCATACTCTTAAACCACATAATTTATTTGTTCACACCTTTCTTGCATTTTGAGTCAATAATCCATTGACAAAGGGTGAGTTTCTCCAAAGGTATTTATGTGGTTAGAGATTCTTGATTTCCCCACAAAGGTTTTTGTTGGATGGAGGCCTTGCTCATTTATTTGACAAAATATTGGACAAGTGGACTCTTCATGAAAGTCCTCAAATGATCTACAAAAGGGTGGTATGTCCTCATTTACCACATTATTAGATTCTAACTAATTAGGTGGCCTTTGTTCTTGTTGATGAGTTTTCTTTTTCCATCTTTCCTTACCAGGCCTTCGCTGGAATCTATTATTCTGATTTTGGGACCTCTCCATGCCTATCAACCTATTCTGAAATGCACTAAGTTGGGTAGCGTGAGTTGCCTCCATTATTTTAACCATCTCTGATATGGCCTTTAAAGGGTCATAGGATGGATTTTTATTGTCTAGAATTGTTTCTTTCTCTTCAAGATCTGACTGTCTTGAAGAACTACCTCTTATGAATCCTAGAAGGTTCGACTTTCCTGAGGCTTGCATGTTTTTACCAATCTTGATAGAGGTTTCTTGAGCTGTCTTGAGTTCGGTGGGTTCTTTATATCTTAGTTGATATCTCATTTCACCATCAAATGCCTCAATATAGTAGATCAAGATAGCACTCTCAGGAGGTTTGATGTCTTTGTGCATGCTTTAAACTAGCTCGTTGAACCTTTTGTTGAAATCATCCATGGTTTCATTTTCATTTTTTTTCATTTTGTTGAGGGCCACCAAAAGATGATGGTGATCTCTTTTCACCCCCCACTTTTCAGTAAAGGCATCTATGAGATCCTTCAATGTTTTGAAGGTGTTATTAGGCTTGTCTTCATACCAGTCTGAAGCATCATCTTCTAAGGAAAGAACAAATAACTTCATTTTTACATCTTCATAATCCTATGCATCACACCATTTATTTATACATCTCATGAAATACTTGACACACATCTTAGCTGAAATGGCATTATTGCCCTTGAAAACTAGGAAGTTTCTCAATTTCTTTTTCAGGAATAGCATGTGGATAATTGTTTATTGCACTAAAATCACATGGTGCATATATGGCCATTTCTGAAGTTAAACTACTGCTAGCAAAAAGAAAGTGGATATCAGAAATGGACTCT
>SNQJ01S0027711.1:50306-66233 GCA_010110895.2 Picea sitchensis
TGGAAGAAATTTTCAATCCACTCGATGTGTCCTTGGGGGAAAGTGAGAGTTAAGGTGTTGTCACCTAATCCTCAACTCCTCCATCTAGGACAACTCCTAGCGAAGCCAAGGGGGGTAGTCCCTAAAAAATGTACTAAGGCTTGAACTAAGCTATGTACAATAAACGAAATCTAGGAGTTTATTTATTAATTCAACAATCAACAATAAATTTAAATACACATAATCCAATTATTCATCCACGATATAACATCAAGTAAATAATTGCATAAAAGGATACTTAGGTACGTTTGTTAAATGCAAGTAAATTTAAAATTTGCTTCAAAGACGATATCCAATATGTAAAAAGAAGCATGTGGCTTTGCCGAGTGAAAAATGAGACCAGTTCCTTAAAGTGAATCGTGGGCAATGTAGTTTGTGCGTTTTATTAAGATAAATTGATGTTGAATTAGTGAAATGGTATGGGGATCCTCGGAGGTTAGCGCTTTTTTTGGAAACTTGCGGAGACATTGTCGAAACCTAATGGTCTCACCAGTAAACTCACTCAAAGTGTTGGATGTCCAAAATGGGTGGGAAGCCAGGTCCCAAGAGGGCCTTCCTTACTTCACAAGTCACTTTAAGGTGTTTTCCCAAGCAATAAGATAACTACTTTAGGTATTGTCCTAATTAATCTATCAACCACTAACAAACACAGATTGTATGAAACTTACTTCCAGCAAATCGAGACTAGCTCGCAACTAGTGAACTGAGGGGAATTTGTTTATTTTAAACAAGAAAATAAATAACTGAATTGAAATGTGAGACTAACTAATAATCCACACTGACCAAGCCTCTTTTGAGGAGTTGAGGGCATGGTTTATTTTCCAAATAGAAATTGCAGTAAGTAAAACTAATCTAACAATTAGTGTTCTACTTTGCAAAAGGAAATGTAATCTAAACTAATTTAGCTTTGTGTGAAATGTGATGAATTGAGATACCAATTTATCTTATCCTTATGCGTGAAATAATTTGGATCTTTAAGCAAAGAAAAGAAGCCAAAAGGAAATATGCCCAAAATCACAACACCAACTCCCTTAAGGAGAAAACAAAAAGGTGAGGCCTCCCTTGGCTCACTTATTTTATTAGATCGGTTACAAGTGCTCTTTTAAGAGTCTTTAGATATTCTTTAAAATAATATTGTCACCTTATATATGGATCATGCAACTAAAAATTTACTTTTTACAATGTTTAAATAGAATAAGGCCACCCTGGGGGTCTTAGAAACTTCAATTTCTTGGATTTTCAGTAGAATTTCCTCTTGTCTTTGCACCAACCTGCACAAAATCAGCGAGAAAACAAGATACAAATAGGGCCAAAGACACTTTAAGAGTGATTTGGGTTATTAGTTTGCAAGACTATTTTTTTTTTTTAAGTACAATCCTATGATAGACTAATAAATTTCTGAATTTAACTAACTGGAAGAGCCCTTTTCTTACTATTCTTTTCATTGTCCTAAAATAGAAATATAAAGACAATAATATTTTGCTCAAATATAGAAATTAAACTCTTGGAAAACACCTATCTTTAGCCTTTAAAATTTTTCAAAAGAAGAGAGACTAAAGATGAACTAAAGCAAGCTAGATCTAACTAAATCTTTCTTTAAAACTTGAGATCTAGACTACTTGCTTTGAAGTACATAAAGTAAATGAGAAATTTAGCCTTTAAAACCAACAATCCTTTTACTTTATGTGTATTTAGAACAAGTAACCAAAATTTGTAGAATTTGATGAGAAAGAGAGGAAAGAAATGATTGCTTTTCGTGAAAGCCTTGGGCAATGGAGTCACCTGCTTCGACGTAAAGTGGAGGGACTGTGTTACTTCACCACAATTTTGAATAATGAGGGAGAAACAAGCTATCTTAGCCTCTCCTTCAAATTAGATATCCTTCACAACTTCAAACTTCTTTCAAAGAGGTTAACCGCATTGGTGTCATATAACTTAGAAAATTGAGAGCATGAGAATTAAACCAAATAAGCATGCAATCAAACTACCTAGAATACATGAGACAATAGAAACAAGAAGAAAGAAAGCTTCCTACTTCTATCCTATTGAGAGATAGCTCCCCTACAAGGCCAAGATTCACCAAAAATTACAAGAAATAATCAATAAAGCATATACCTCATATACACCATGCACATAGATGATCCACACACATAAGATTTACATACTTGAGTAGCCTCCAAATCCTTTTTATTCAAATATAAATGATATTACAGATTACAATAGTAGGCATCTTAACCCAAGCTCCAACTAACTCACAATGGGAGAGAATGCTTGAATATATAGCACAAGAGGCAAATGCCAAAAGGAGGATTGTACACCAAGTGTGAGGAGAGGGGATCCAAGTGTTGAGGTATGGGATGCCACCTATCCCACATTCCCAATCCATGCCAAATGTGCAACATATGGAAGAGTAGAGGGGCGCCACCTCTCAAGAGGTAGGTTGCCCTCTCTAGAATGCACCACCTCTCCAAGAGGGGCATACCTCCTTTAGAACACATGCCAAAAATAAATTATCCACATGCCCACTTTATTTATTTGACCAATTATATTTGTCTTCTAGCTGCCACATAGCCTTTTGAGGCTTTATTTCATCTCCAACATGTCCCCACCTATTTTCTTACTTTTTGCCCTTGCTGATTTTTTATGACTTTTTTGGGTTTTTGGAGTAAAATTAATTTTTAACTGATTAAAATCACTAATTTTACTCAACCAAGTGGGTACTTAGGTAATATGGGTGCTATGGGTCACAAACGGAGCACCCCCATGGCATATTAAGTCCCCTAGTACCACTTTTTTAATACATCTTTATTTTTTAATTAAAAATTGTCAAATTTTGACAATTTTTTAATTAACTGAAAAAATAAAAAAATCCTAAGGGGGAATTAGTACATTTCCATAAGAATCTAGGAGAATGTTTATCATGGTAATATAAATTATACATTATTATTATATCCATTCTCAAGCCTAACCATGGGCATATACTCCAGCTATGGAGGAATTGAGTGAAAAAATGCATAAATTATAAATTCCTGAAAGCGACACAATATAATTAGTAAGTGAAAAAACACTCAAGAGTTTAACTCACGCTTAGGACTTAAGGTGGCTAAGAACTTTTACAATTTCATCATGCAACATCTCTTATTACATTTTTTTATGAAAATGTAAAGAGAAAAAGGGTGGTCTTTATGATCGACTGAACTTTTGAACTCTGAACTTTGAACAAGAATGTTCAAACTTTGGCAGCTCGCTGAAAATCCATCCTAGTGAAACTTTGATGGATAACATTGGCTCCATATGGAGACGTGTGATTTATATTTTATTATTTAGAGGAAAGCATACGAGACTCCAGAATCACATGACCTGCATTCACAAAACTTTTTTTAATAACATATCCATATATAAAATCCAATACTAAACATAAGCTACAGAAATAATATACATGTATATATATACAAAGTTTTTGAAAGAAATAAACTATGTACAAAATTTACAAATTTAAACTATATACAAAAATGAACTTTGTACCAGAAATAAATGAATTTAAAGTATAGAGGATAGGGTTTAGAGAATATGATACAACAGATGCCCCATGGGCATTAGATGACTTCGTTGAAGAAGAGCTTGAGAAGTTGACCATTTACTGGTAGTGGCAAATTATCATCGTTCAATTTTCTTCGGACAAAGGAGTTATTTCCAGCTACATCCTATACAATATAAGGCCCTTCCCATAAACTGTCAAATTTGTTGTGGATTCCTCGCTTCTCTTTCCGTTTGTCCCATAGAAGGACTATATCTCCTACCTGGAAATCCCTTGGTTTTGAGGACTTGTCAAAAGTCTTCTTCATTTTTTCTTGACTTTTTATACTCTGATCAAGGGATTTCTTTAGATTTTCATCCAACTCAATTATCTGATCAATCCTATTATGATGAAAGTCATCGTCTAAACCATACTTCTAGACAAACTAATACACTGGAAGCTTCAAAAGAACTGGAAAAGTGACATCAAGATCATAAACCAACTCAAAGGGACTTTTTCCTATTGAACTCTTCTTTGTGATCATGTCATCCCAAAGTGCAAACTTTATCTTACTATCCCATGATCTCTTGTTATCCCCAACCATTTTCTTAAGGATTGTCATTAATTTTTTGTTGCTAGACTCAGCAAGACCATTTCCTTGGGGATAATAATTTGAAGAGTGGGATAATATAATTCCGTATTTAAAATAGAATGAGGATAATTTTGTAGAACTAAATGCCTTGGCATTATCGGTAGTTATTTTTGCTGGCACACAAAATCTAGTGATAACTTTGTCTTCAAGAAAGTCCATGACCACTTTATCGGCTGTTGACTTGGTGGGTATAGCCTCTACCCACTTTGTAAAGTACCCAAATGTTGTGATTATCCAAGTATAGCCATTACTTAAATTATCTTTGAACTGACCAATGAAATCAAGCCCCCACTACTGAAAAATGGGCTTCCAACACTACTATATGTAATGGTAAGGTTGCTAGCTTCTGCTTCCCAGTAAACATCAGACACTGCTAACAACCTGTAACCATTTTGTGCACATATGAAAATATAGTAGGCCAGTAGTAACCTTCTCTGAGAATTTTGTGGGTAGTAGTTTTGGCTGCAAAATGCCCACCACAAAATCCTAAATGAAAATAAACCAAGAGTCTTTTGGACTCAAGCTCATCAACACATCTAAGTATTACCCCGTCGGGGTTCCTCCACCCCAATCCATCCTAAATAATATAATACTTAGTTTCCTTTAATCTCAATGCTCTTATTTTGTGACCAATTAAGTGACTAGGGCATGTGAGATTAGAAAGGAAGAAAATGATATCAACATGTCATTCATGTTGTTCTAACTTTTGAAGTTCTGGAGATAAAGCTGGCCCAGCTTGGTTGTTTTGATAGACTAGGTTCAAAGCTTGTTCATTACCTTCGGTTAGCATTTGAGCTAATCTTTGAACTTTGATTAATTTGATGCGTTTTATCTCTAGTTCATACTCTTGTATTTTCGAAACCCACTTTCCCATGACCCCCAAGAAATCTTTTTGTTTAAGGATATCTTTTACCGCTCGGTGAGGTACATACCCCACAACTCTTGAATATCCTATGTAGATTCAAAAATGCTTTAGGGATTTTAATAGAGCATATGCTTGCTTCTCCATAGTTGTATAATCAAGTTCTGAATTTTCCAATGCCTTTCTCATGAAAGAAATGAGTTGCTCTTGACCATCATCATTATTTTGGAGAAACGCCCCTGCTATAGTATCCTCAGAAGGAAAGAAGAAGATTTGAAAGTATTTGTCATAGTTTGGACTAATTAGTACATGAGATTTACCAATCATGTCCTTAATACCTTTGAAAGTTCTTCTTCCTTCTTCTGTCCACTCAAACTTGACATCCTTGTTTAAAAGTCTTTGGATAGGTTTCATATTTTTGGCCAAGTTTTGGATGAACCTTCTTACAAAGTTAATTTTACAAAACGAAGGATTGCAAGGATTTCTTGGTTTGGGGTAAAGGGACTTGTTGTATGGCTTGCACCCTTTCTGGGTCCATTTTCACCCCATCTTTTGTTATGATATGACTCAACAATTTTCCTTCATCAACTCCTAAGATTGACTTGGTCGGATTTAATGAGATGTCATACTTTCGGTATCTTTCAAACACTTGTCTGAGATTCCTTATATGATCATATATTTCTTTTGAAAATAGAGTTAAATCATCCTGGTATATCTCGATGATCTTGCCCATCAACTCATGGAAAGAAAAATCCATGGCTCTCTGAAATGTGGCCTCTGCATTTAATAATCCAAAGGGAATTCTAAGGCACTCAAAGGTGCCCCATGGCGTGGTGAAAGTTGTCTTCTTTTGATCCTCTTTCCCCACTAACACTTGGTTGTATCCAGAGAAACCATCTAACATAGACATTAATTTTGACCAAGTAACTCTTTACAATAGAGTTTCCATATTGGGCAATGGGTAATTATCTTTAATGCATGCAAGATTCATATTTCTAAAATATATACATAGTCTTATTCCCCCATTTTTATTTGTAACTACTACCAAGTTAGAACACCATGAATAATTCCTTGTTGGAGAAATGATGCCAGCATCCAACATCTTTTTGAGTTCTACTTGAATCAAAGGTACGAACTTAGGATTTATTCGCCTAAGTTTTTTCCAAAAAGGTTTTGTGTCTTCTTTGAGTGGGATAGTATGTTGAAATACATCATATTTATAAGCTTTGAGTTCATCACATGTAAAAGTAAATACATCCCTATATTCACTAACAAGAATTATTAATTATTTTCTTTCTTTTTCTAAAGTGCCCTTTCCGATTTTTATGAGCCTTGGGACATCTACTATCCCAATGTTTACTTCTATATAGTTGCCAGGTTTTATTACTTCATTTTTGTTCTTGTGCATGTCATGCATGCCAAAGATCTTTTCCAAATCAGTTATTCCCGTAGGGGTTGGATTCTTTATTGAGTCATCCTCCTCAGGATAATCTTTGCCTTCCTCTTTATAACTGACCTTGAAATTTGAGAATTCTTGGACATTATGAATGAATCTTAGGATTTGTTTGTCATCTATGAAGACTTTCCAATGATCAACATTGTCTGGAACTGAAGGTCTAAAGATTATTTCCAATTTTCCTTCCCCTTTCATTAAATCTTCTGAAGGATGGAGGGTTGAAGATGCAACTGCCAAGCTATTAGCTAGATTGTTCTAATCCCTAGGTACTAAAATGAGATCCATAGCATCAAACATTTATATGGTATCCCAAATTGCATTTATGTATCTCCTTAATCTTTCACTTTTGCATGCAAATTTATTTTTAACCTGGAGAATGACTAAGTCTGAGTCACCCTTGACATTTATTATTTTTATCCCCATATCTTTTGCAATTTTGTACTGAGCCACATTATTTGTTTCATCAAATTCTAATCTAAATGCAAAATTGTAAGACTTTCATATTGGTGAAACTAGGAAAATCCCAAACTGTTTTCTTGATCTTGAATGTGCACCATCAAAGTTCATCTTCCAAGCCTTATTACTTTCCTTTTCATTCTTAAACTTTTCTTCAGTTGATGCTAGGAAGTTTAAACAAATAGAGAAATTTACCATTTCAAATGTTTGGCATAAGAACTCATTGAACTGCTCTTTAGGGTCTTCTATATGGTATTTCCTTTCTTTTTATCTACAGAGACTGAAGATTTCGATTGATGGAGGAGGGTATGGGATAGTTGCAATGGATAACTACATGTTTATGCAACCACCCATGTGAGATCCCCATTTTCTTGAGAGAAGCATACCCCAAGAATCTGGTACATCAATTAAAAGCACATCCATCTCAAAAGCAAAATCTGGGTGGAAAGCTAGCTTAACTGGCAGATCTATGATAATCCCAAGAGTTTCAACTTCCCTTGAATCCATGACACATATATTTTGATAGGGCCTTGTAACCTTAAAGCCTAGCCTTTGCATGATTCCTTTAGTAATGATGTTTGATGAAGCTCCTGAATCATACATACAGTTATGTAACCATTGGTCATTTATTTCTAGAGACACAAAGAAAGGGGGACTCTCTTCCTTGGTTCTATCTCTGCTGGTTAAAACTACTAGTGGATCTTTGTGTAGTTATTTTTCCTTTTCCCAATTCTTATCAACCTCTTGATTTTTGACAACCTCTTTACCATCAGGACATTTATTACTTTAAGAATTTTTTCCTTTTGTGAACGAATTTTGAGAAGGTCTAATACTGGAACCAATATTTTAGCATTTGAAATCCAACTACCTAAATCAATAGATAGATTAGTAATTGAAGGAGGATTAGTTACCTTGGGAAAGTTTGCTTGAGACTTGCTTGCACCATCTCTCCCTTTTCTCTGGTATACTATTCCTTTAAGTTTGGCCATCTCTAGGATGTGCTCATTTGTGGGCTTGTGTCCATACAACTTTGTAACATTATCATACTCTTTAACCACATCATTTGTGAGTTCATAACTTTCTTTCATTTTGAGCCAATAATCCATTGACAAAGGGTGAGTTTCTCCAAAGTTATTTATGTGGTTAGATCTTCTTGATTGCCCCACAAAGTTTTTTGTTGGATGGAGGCCTTGCTCATTTATTTGACAAAATACTAGACAAGTGGAATCTTCATGAAAGTCCTCACATGCTCTACAAAAGGGTGGTATGTCCTCATTTATGACATTATTAGATTCTAACCGATTAGGTGGTCTTTGTTCTTGTTGAGGAGTTTTCTTTTGCCATCTTTGATTATTTGCCATCTTTGATTACTAGGCCTCAGTTGGAATCATTATTCTGATTTTGGGACCTCTCCATGGCTATCAACCTATTTTTCAATGCACTAAGTTGGGAACCTTGAGTTTCCTCCATTCTTTAAACCATCTCATTTATGGCCTTTAAATGGCCATAGGATGGATTTTTATTGTCTGGAATTGCTCCTTTCTCTTTAGTATCTGACTGTCTTGAGGAACTACCTCTTGTGAATCCTGGAAGGCTCGACTTTCCTAAGGCTTGCATGTTTTTATCAATATTGATAGCAGTTTCTTGAGTTTTTTTGAGGTCGGTGGGTTCTTTATCTCTTAGTTGATATCTGATTTGACCACCGAATGCCTCAATATAGTAGATCAAGATAACACTCTCAGGAGGTTTGATGTCTTTGTGCATGCTTTAAGCTAGTTCGTTGAACCTTTTGTTGAACTCGTCCATGGTGTCATTTTCATTTTTCTTCATTGTGTTGAGGGCCGCCAAAATATGACGGTGATCTCTTTTCTCCCCCCACTATTCAGTAAAGGCATCTATGATATCCTTCAATGTTTTGAAGGTGTTATTCGGCTTGTCTTCATACTAGTTTGAAGCATCATCTTCTAAGGAAAGAACAAATAACTTCATTTTTAAATATTCATAATCGTGTGTAGAACACCATTTATTTATACATCTCATGAAAGACTTGACATTCATTTTAGCTGAAATGGCATTATTGCCTTGAAAACTAGGAAGCTTCTCAATTGCTTTTTCAAGAATAGCACATGGATAATTGTTTATTGCACTAAAATCACATGGAACATATATGGAAATTTCTTAAGTAAAACTACTGCTAGCAAAAAGCAAGTGGATATCATAAATGGACTATGTTCCTAAATGACTAAGTACTCTAAGAAAAGAGGCTTTAGCTAACATCCCTTGATAAACATTCTTAGGTTCAGGAATGAAGTTAAGAATGCCTTCTGAATTCCTCCTTGTAGAATACATAGTTAAATTGGAATTAAGTGGAGTCGCCAGATGGTTGAGTCTATTTTTGATAAACTACAAGCATAAAAAACTAAGTAAAAACAAGGAAAAACAAGTCGTGTTCTGGGAATAGAAAGATTTATCCTCGGCAACGATGCCAAAATGTTGTCACCTTAAACACACCTAGGAGATGTGGAAGAATTCTTCAATCCACTTGGTGTGTCCTTGGGGGCAAGTGAGAGTTAAGGTGTTGTCACCTAATCCTCAACTCCTCCATTTAGGCCAACTCCTAGTGAAGCCAAGGGGGTTAGTCCCTAACAAATATACTAAGGCTTGAACTAAGCTAAGTACAAGAAACAAAATCTAGGAGTTTATTTATTCATTCAACAATCAACCATAAATTGAAATACACATAAACCAATTATTCATACATGATATAACATCAAGAAAATACTTTCATAAAAGTATACTCAGGTATGTTTGTTAAATGAAAGTAAATTTTAAATTTTCTTCAAAGACGATATCCAATATGTAAAAAGAAGCATGTGGTTTTCCTGAGTGAAAAATGAGACCAGTGCCTTAAAGTGAATCGTGGGAAATGTAGTTCATGTGTTTTATTAAGATAAATTGATGTTGAATTAGTGAAATGCTTTGGGCCTCCTTGGAGGTTATCTCTTTGTTTGGAAACTTGCGGAGATTTTACCGAAACCCAATGGTCTCACAAGTAAACTCACTCAATGTATTGGATGTCCAAAATGGGTGGGAAGCTAGGTCGCGAGAGGATCCGCCTTACTTTGTAGGTCACTTTAAGGAATTTTCTCTCGCATTAAGATAACTAATTTAGAGATTTTCCTCATTAATATATCAACCACTGACCAACACAACTTGTATGAAACTTACTTCCAGTAGATCGAGACTAGCTTGCAATTGGAAGGGTCAGGAACTGCACTGTGAGTTGAGGGGAATTTATTTATTTTAAACAAGAAAATAAATATCTGAATTGAAATTAGAGACTAATTACTAATCCACACTGACTAGGCCTCTTTCAAGGAGCTGAGGGGATGGTTTATTTGCCAAATTGAAATTGCAGTAAGTAAAACTAATCTAGCAATTATTCTTCTACTTTGCAAAAGGAAATCTAATCTAAACTGATTTAACTTTGTGTGAAATGTGATGAATTGAAATACCACTTTCGCTTATCCTTATACGTGAAATAATTTGTAACTTTAAGCAAAGAAAAGAAGCCAAAAGGAAAGATGCCCAAAATCACAACACCAACCCTCTTAGGGGGAAAACAAAAAATTGAGGCCTCCCTTGGCTCACTTATTTTATTAGCTTGGTTACAAGTGCTCTTTTAAGAGTCTTTAGATCTTCTTTCAAATAATATTGGACCCTTATATATGGATCATGCAATTGAAAATTTACTTTTTACAATGTTTAAATAGAATAAGGCCACCCTAGGGTCTTAGAAACTTCAATTTCTTGGATTTTTAATAGAATTTCCTCTGGTCTTTGCACCAACCTTCACAAAATCAGCGAAAAAACAAGATACAAATAGGTCCAAAGCCACTTTAAGAGTGCTTTGGGTTATTAGTTTGCAATACTAAAAAAAAAATTAAGTACAATCCTATGATAGAATAATAAATTTATGAATTTAACTAATTGGAAGAGCCATTTTCTTACTATTATTTTCGTTGTCCTAAAATAGGAATATAAAGATAGAAATCTTTTTCTCAAATATAGAAATTAACCTCTTGGAAAACACCTATATTTAGCCTTTAAAATTTTTCAAAAGAAGAGAGACTAAAGATGAACTAAAGCAAGCTAGATTTAACTAATTTTTTCTTTAAAACTTGAGATCTAAACTACTTGGTTTGAAGTACATAAAGTAAATGAGAAATTCAGCCTTTAGAACCAACAATCCTTTTACTTTATGTGTATTTAGAACAAGTAACCAAAATATGTAGAATTTGATGAGAAAGAGAGGAAATAAATGCTTGATTTTCGTGAAAGCCTTGGGAAATGGAGTCTCCTACTTCGATGGAAAGTGCAAGGACTATGTTACTTCACCACAATTTTGAAGAATGAGGGGGGAGAAATCTAGCTTAGCCTTTCCTTCAAATAAGATATCATGCACAACTTCAAAATTATTGCAAAGAGGTTAACCAAATTGGTGTCATATAACTTAAAAAATTGAGAGCATGAGAATTAAACCAAATAAGCATGCAATCAAACTACCTAGCATACATGAGACAATAGAAACAAGAAGCAAGAACGCTTCCTACTTCTATCCTATTGAGAGATAGCACCCCTTACAAGGCAAAGATTCACCAAAAATTACAAGAAATAATCAATAAAGCATATACCTCATATACACCATGCACATAGATGATCCACACACAATAGATTTACACCATTGAGTAGCCTCCAAAGCCTTTTTATTCAAATAGAAATGATATTATAGATTACAATAGCAAGCATCTCAACCCAAGCTCCAACTAACTCACAATGGGAGAGAATGCTTGAATATATAGCACAAGAGGACAATGCCAAAAGGAGGAGGGTGCACCAAGGTATGGGCTGCCACCTCTCCCACAACCCCAGTCCATGCCAAATTTCCAACAAATGGAAGAGTAGAGGGGGGGCACCTCTCAAGAGGTATCCTGCCCTCTCTAGAATGTGCCACCTCTCCAAGAGGGGCGTACCTCCTTTAGAACACATGCCAAAAATAAATTATCCACATGCCTACTTTATTGCTTTGACCAATTAGATTTTTCTTATAGCTTCCACATAGCCTTTTGAGGCTTTATTTCGTCTCGAACATGTCCCCACATGTTTCCTTAATTTTTCCCTTGCTGTTTTTTTATGACTTTTTGGGGTTTTTGGAGTAAAATTAATTTTTAAGTGATTAAAATCACTAATTGTACTCAACCAAGTGGGTACTTAGGTAATATTGGTGCTCTGGGTCCACAAATGAGCACCCACATGGAATATTAATTCCCCTAGTACCACTTTTGTAATACATCTTTATTTTTTAATTAAAAATTGTCGAATTCTGGCAATTTTTTAATTAACTGAAAAAATTAAAAATTTCTAAGGGGGACTTAGTACATTTCCATAAGACTCTAGGAGAATGTTTATCATGCTAATATACATTAAAAACTAGGCTTATATCCATGCTCAAGCCTAACCATGGGCATATACTCCATCTCTAGAGGGATTGAGTGAAAAAACTCATAAATTATAAATTGCCTAAAAACGGAAAAATATAATTAGTAAGTGAAAAAACACTCTAGAGTGTAACTTACGCTTAGGAATTAAGGTGGATAAGACCTTTTACAACTTTCTCATGCAACATCTCTTATTACAATTTTTTATGGAAATGTAAAGACAAAAAGGGTGGTATTTATGATCGACTGAACATCTGAACTCTGAACTTTGAACAAGAATGTTCAAACTTTGGCGGCTCATTGGAAATCCATCCTAGTGAAACTTTGATGGATAACAGGACCCATTTCATCTTTAATAAAAGTTGTTTAATAAAATTTTATTTCCAAATTTTCAAATTGATAGCCTTTTAACAAATTGGATTATGTTTTAATATTTTGAGTGTGGCAGTTGATTTTTCATCATTGAAAAAAATTACAAGATAAATATATTAATCATTCCATATTCCCAATGAGTCCTCCTGAGAGAAATTTGGAGTTATATGTCTCAATGTATAGCCTCGCGAAGTCGAGGTTCCAAACACATTTACCAACAAACCATGGAAATAGAGCACACTATTATTTTTAATTTATGGGAGAATTATGGAGAAATTCATGCCTTGAAACCTATTCTACTTCCTTCCTCATCGAATTATATTTCCAATGAGGTATAATTTTCCCAAAACAGAAACTCGGATATTGATTTATGAACTTCTAAAGGTCATTGTTTAGTAGTCGTTCATAAAATTCATGAATCAAACTTGGCCCTTGGTTAAAATATGCCTCATAAATCCCACATGCATTTTGGTAGTTTATAATTTAGTGTTTGTATTACAAAGGAATCCATATGACTTATGAGAAAAAAAATGATATTATGGAGGTTGTCCCTTAGGAATATTGATGACTTAATTAAAATTTTGGTTGACCAACTAACGTCCATTCATTTCCCAGCTATTGTGCATGTCATCGCCTTGTGAGAACCCATGTCATCACCCAGTTAGGGACATGTTTCATATCCCATGTGTCATTGTATGATAGGATTCCATGTGTCATGAAGTTATTTTTTGCCACATGTCATAATATGATTGGTTACCATGTCTTGGAGTTAAACATAGGGGAAAATTTTAAGTATGGGAGAGTGGGGATATTGAGGAGAGGGGAGGGGAGGTATGGTGGATCGGTGGTAGAGTGTTATGGTGATATGAGGGTATTGGATGTGGAGTGGTAATAAGTTTCATGACGTTGTGGGTCCGCAAGGGTGGAGTGATAAGGATAATTAGGATCATATATAGGGGATTAGGTTTAAGGGGGAGATGGGAAATGAGGAAGGGGATATTGATCCCATGGGGCTATCTAATAATCATTAAAAACTAATTATGAATTGAGAGATGAGGATGAGAGTAAGAGACAAGTATGAGAAATGAAACCAAGTATGGGAAGAGACGAGAGACATAGTTTAAACTATATAATAAAATCAATACTTTAAGTTATGTAATAGAGTCAATACTTAGAATCAATAATATAAGAGAGGATATGGGAAATAGTGTATTCCCAAGACTTATAAAATGTAAATATTCCCAATACTAATAGAGGAAATGTTTTTTTATGTTTCATATGGAAGAAGAACTCTTTTATGAAAGATCATGTAGTTAGACAAATACATGAATATCTTAGGCATATAGAATCAGATTTTGAATCTCTAAAATGTGTGAAAAATATGATCTTGAAGGATATTCCATGAATATAATGATCATTCAAAATTTATTTCTGCTAATATAATATTTTTTTTTATTCCAAAGAGTGGAAAATCGAGGTGACCAAATTTTTAATCAACAATCCAGAGGATGGAAAAGATTCATTTTTTAGTGAGGGGAATGATCGAGGGATATGTCCCATCCTAAGAAAAAACTTGTAAGGGAGTTAAAGGAATCCCTACTCAATAAATACGGTTTTAAATGATTTTATGGGAAGGAGACAAAACATATTGCATGCCTATCGACAACATCCCAAATGAAAATGCATTAGAAACAAATAAAGATGATGGGGTTGCACTCAAAGCATGAGTGGAACCAATAATTAAAGGCATAGAGCTATTGGTTGGTGTATATATTGTGACTTGATTTACATTAGTCGTCTGGGAATAAATATGAGGGGGTGTAATCCATACCCCAACAATAGTCGAAGTGGTGTTTGAAGGGACCCTTGACACTGACACATTCGAGGTGCCTTCCATAACAGACCACCAAAGACTATATTTGTTAGTGTAACCTAGCTCAAAAGTCGTAATATGAACTAAAACATGATCATCTAATAAGACCATTTAATGGAGGGTTCCAAGGTCTAACGAAGCATTCAATTTTGAGATCTGAAATTCATTTAACCTCTGGTGTGGAAGTGTTCAATTTTTCAATCTTAGGCTCGATAAGATGCACAACACTAGTTGGATGGAAAGAACTATATTGGTGTATTTTGCACCTCTAAGGAGGCGGTGGAGACTACACTCTTTTTGGTGAAAGGACTTGGACCCTTCAAGAGCAATGAAGTGGTTGGTAAGCTACTTTAAATCAAATATTTAAGGTATCCACCAAATAATTTTCTAAGGAAAACTACACAAAGTACACCACTAAAACAAATCACTAAATAAAATACATGAGAAAACCACTCCTTCAATACCTGAGCTTAGTTCGATTAGGTCTTAAGACCAAAGCAACAAATAAGTTAGGAAAAGGCCCTTCCAAAAAATGTAACGGGTTGATTAAGTCATGCGATTGAAGAACAAAGGAGTGGGAAGTAGTTACCTCGAGATCCATGTAATATTCCTACCTAGTCAAAGTAACCCTTGGTTCGTGGAGCACCCTCTAGGGGTACTATTATGTCGATGCAATGTCTAGCTTAGGTACCATGGGAAACCCCCCACAGTCACCTCTATGGTACCTAGGAAAGGATTATAGAGTTAGTAACTCACATTCAACATCTAGAAAATATAATTGGTAATTAGAACCAAATGTATGGGTAGGGTAGTTATGCCAAAAATATTTGAAAGTGCTACCTCATAGGGAGGCATAGAAACTAATGAAAACCCCATATATGATCAATATAATACATTTGGTCAAGTCTCATAGGGGTATTCTTCTAAATTGTTTCTCATGTGACCTGGTGCTAACTCTTGTGTTAGAGGAGGATTCCAAATATATGTTAATATTGAGAGGGGGGTGAATCAGTATGACCAATTTAAAAAATAATTCAAATTATACTTAAACCATTCAATTATATCCAATGAGAAATGAACAATAGTATAATATTTACACCAATACACCACAATACACCATGCACAATATATGAAAAATAATCAATAGTTATTGTTCAAGGGAAGTAATGACTTCCAAAGGTAGCTACAACTTCCAAATGTAA
>SNQJ01S0027712.1:0-29441 GCA_010110895.2 Picea sitchensis
TGGCCCATGAGGAGAGCCCGATATTCCAGATCCGACAGGTGCCCACGAATATCAAACATCAGAGCCAGGTGCTCATCCCGAATGAACGAATTATGCATGCTGCCACCCACGTCCTCCGTCACTTCAGAACCCGCTTCAAGCCCCTTCCGCTCCACGTTAGCCTCTGTGCCCTTCGAGCCTGCGTCGATCGCCTGTGCACCTTGGCAACTGCAAGTGTCATCCCCAGGCCAGGGAATTTCCTCCAGGATACAACCTGGGGTGTCATCTAGCAGGGTCGAAGTGGGTTTGCAGGCCTCCAGTTGGGTCGCCTCTCGAGTCTGCACGAAAATTGGCAGGTCCGCCAAGGACGGGTCTTCAACCACAATACAGGGGGGAAACTCCTCCTCATGACCATCTTTCTGCAAAGCTTCCGGCGTGTTCCCTTTAACGTTTCGGCTGCATCCAACTCCAGGCTCAGCTATGATGGCGAGCTGCGCCCGTCTTTCAGCCCTGGTTTTCTTTCTAAGAATGGACGTCGCTAATGCCAAGGCACGTTCCAACTGTTCCTTACGACGCCTCAGTGCCTTTTGGGCCTCCCAAGCCACTCCACGACGAGGTCTGCCTCGCTTCCGGGCCATGAAGAAGGAGCAGGGCAAGTGCAGGTAAAGGCCAATTGACCAGGGGCAGAGTGTATGCAAATGCAAGTTAAGGTGCAAAGCATAGGCGAGCTTGCTCTGTCTCGTGGCGGTCAGAAAGAGATGCAGCAAAAATGCTGGACCGCACCAGAGCAACCAGGCTGTAAGCAAAATGCAAAGTCGCACCAGAGCGTCACGATGGATACTAGACACGATGAGAATTGGGCTGCACCCGAGCATCCAGGCAAAACTCGGAGCCGAGGTGAGTGCAGTCCCGCCTTGTCCGGGCAAACTGAAATCCAAATGATCTAGAGCTGGGGCCATCCTCCTTCCCTTAACTCTCGCCATCCCGAGTACACTGCAATTGTAAATACTCGCTCGCGAGAAGGGTCTCTCCGTCCTGCCACTGCAACTATATTTGTCCCCCATGGTTAATACAGGCGCGTGGGTGGCTGCAAGTGGCATTTATGCCTGGGCCGAGTGGAAATCCACCTGTAGCCCCTGAGCGACGTGTCACCCCATCCGGGGCATATCTCATTCATATAATAAAAATTAAAAAAAAATTAAAAAAAATCCAATTGAATACTGGAATATATATCTCAATGATATATCATTGTTATAGTATTAAAAAGTTCAAAAAATATGGAATTATATATTTCGTATATAAAATCCAGCGGCTTCTTCACACCTTAGCGAATTAGGTTCGTGAATTTTCTACATAACTCACAAGCAAGCATGGGAGAATAGAAAGCATTTATTTTTAACATGTTATGTTTTTCAAATTTCATGAGAATTGTTGTGATGTTATGGTGAATTTATGCGTTTTTTTTTTTGTTTTTTTGTTTTCATCTTCGAACCAAATTTCTATGCAGGATGAGGGGTTTTTTAAGCCGAATTGGGATTGGGATTGTGGAATGGATTATCCATTGAGCCAATTGAGGGATTGGGATTGTGGAATGGATTATTCATTGAATTTATTTGAGGGATTGGGATTGTGGAATGGATTATTTATTGAATTTATTAAATTAATTGAATGTGTATTTTTTTTAGGGGATATTTGTTAGAAATCTGGTAAAAATTGTTAGATGAGTAAATTTGAGTGATTATTTTTGTAAAATCCAAGTGTTCTATGTGTTTTTCAACATGTTGAATCTATTTCAGCATTCAGAAATATATTTTGAACAACAAAGAAATAATGACTTCATATAGATTTATGTGGAGATTCTGGCTAAAAAAGTCATTTCTTAGAACAATTAGACAAAGTCATTAAAATCACATTATTGATTTATTTAAAAAAATTTAAATTGATTTGATTCAAGAAATAGGTTATTTGGATATTACTATCAAGTTTTTTGGGTTAAAACATTAAAGAGTAAAGCTTGTTTGCTAGTGTGTGGGTTATAACTTTGACAACCTTATATTACAAAACCCTGGAAATACAAATACAATGACACTAGAGTGTGTATGTTATGTTATAAAATTATTTTATATAAAAATAATGAATATTACAAATTTCACTGTAATTTAAATTATCCAAAATTAAATGGATGTTCGGGTTAATAGAAAGTGTCATTTCTCTTGTTAATTTTTTTTAACTTAATTTGTTAAAATGTAAGTTTTTTTTTTTTAAACAATCCAAATTCAATACTTTTAATCAGGAAAAGACACCCAAAAATCTAGCTATGTAATCCCTTTGTAATGATTTCGATGACATTAACTGCTGCAAATTGGGTTTGGGTTAAGACACTTTGAATCAGACTAAGGAAAACAAGAGTAAACTGATTCTGTTTTAATCTGATCACGGACTTGCAATCATGGACTTTCCCAATGACGCAAGGGACAGAAGATTTCTTCTGGCGTAGTCTGAAGGGCCAACCCTCTTTCTGACTACTTCTCTTCACCTGACTCCTGCCATCGATAGTCCGGCGATTCCAACAGGCTTCCACATTTCCGTTATCCTTTGGAGTCTGTGCCACCTAGTTTTGAGCGTCCCTAATTTATTAGAGGTTGGTGGATGTATGTACCAGCACATGCAGCTATCATTAATGCAACTTTGCTGTCTCCCTGCGTCCATTTGAATTTGAATTTTGCTTTCCTGCTTTACCATCTGATACTGTTATATAAGCGTTCTATCTTTTGATTGTTTTTAGGTATATTTTTTGGTTTGATTTTGTCTGAAATTTGTTTTAGAATGGTTGGATCTGTAGATTTGAGTAACTAAGTTTATATAATTTGAATGTTTTTGAAATTTTTCAACAAGCTGAATTCATTTTTTATTCAAAAATATAATTTAAACACTAACCAAACAACCTAAAAAAATAAAGCGTTCCAGCCAAACAACCTAAGAAATAAAACGTTTAACCAACACTGTTGTGTTAACCAGCATGTTGAATTTAAAACGTTTAGCCAACGCATTTGTTTTGTGTTAACCAGCATGGTGAATATCTGGTTTAGTTATCCATAAAAAAATCTGGTCGAGATCGATTCCCCACACCATTATCCGATTTTATTCTTCAATACATAGCAAGCGTTGAAAGCAAATTGAAGTTAGTGTATGAAACAGCACAATGCAGGCCCGGCTTTGCGAGAAACTGAATGCGGTTTGGTTTCGGTTTGAAAATTTTGTCAGACTGCACTTGAAAATTTAAGCAGAAGATAGCCAAGCAGTTACCGAATCCATCGATCAGAATTGAAGGAAGAGGAGGTATTATCGTGATCAATCATTATCTGTAGACTGTTGCAGTGTGGGAAGAGCATGGAGCAACCGCATTCTTGCAAACGGGGATGTTATTGGTACCACAATAATTCCTGCTTATCTGCCCAGAGTCAAACAGAACATTGAGAGGCTTGATTTTGAGGACGATCTCACGTTGGTTGACCGCTGGTGAGACGAGTAACGATTTTATCAGTGTTCATGATTTGTTAATTTGAATTCTCTTGGAGTGATTTTCTGATATGTTGGAATAATATTTTGTTAACCGAGGATAAAGGAGGTGAGGCATATAGGAGGGATCGTAGGGCTAATGGTGGTGGCGGATTTGCTGTCATATGCAAGAGCAATGACATCGATGATGTTCATGGAAAGGCTAAGGGAGATGGTTCTTGCAGGAGGATCCTTGTGTATAGGATTTCCAACATAACTGGTTACTCGGTTTTATCTGGGCTTGCCATGGGAATTGAACCCATTTGCGGCTAAGCCTATGCCAAAGGAGCTTCGTTTAATTTGAATGGCATTTTGATAAAGTTCTTGGTGTGGATATGGAATCCTATCTTGAATCTTGTTACTGACCAGTGAATTGACAATGGTGGACTTGAAAATATGCAGTTTTTTAGCTCAAACATATCGTTCTGCTGAATATTTTGGTTCTCATAGGACATGGGACTATTATCATAGGTGCAAGCTCAATACCCATCATAATGTAAATAATAAAATCAAGTTTATGATTGGTGGATCAGTGATAAATATAGAAAAAAAGGATAACATGCACATTTATACTATCACGTAGAAGAATGGAAAGGAAAAGACATAAAGCATAATGTTCACAAAACAAAGATCCTCTTTATAAAATGGACTGAAGAAAACTTGAATAAAACAATAATTAATAGGCAATCAGTGCAAATCCTTTGTAGCTCATGAATCTCCTAATCACAGACAACCTTGATCTTCATAGTCTGCAATTTTATTCAAGTGAGATGAAGGAGAAATAAAGAGAAATAAAACATGTTGATAAGACAACTCTCATGAATCTTCAATGGCATGAATGTATTAACAATAGCATGCCCTCATGCTTTACAATCATACACACATATTTTTTTTCTTGCAAAAACCCCTCTCTCTTGAATCATGAATCCAACCCCTTTTCTCATCAAAAACCCTTTCATTTATAGTGAATAATCTCTATCTACCCTAAGGAGGTCGAAACCAAGGAGTTAAATAGGATCTTCCTTCACTTAAGAGTCTTGTTACAAAAGATTTCAACGAAATCCTAACAAATTCCTATTAATATCCAACAACTATGCAAAATAGAGAGTTTGCAGTGCACTCGTGTTTTAATTATATATCTCGAATTACAAACTGGGTTAGGCTGAAATTATATATCATCCTCCTCCACAAAAAAAAAACCCCACATCATTGTTTTGGATTAATGATAAAATGTTTAGAAGAAGTTGCTACAAAAAATGAGTTCATAGTGCCCTTGTGCTAGTTCGCAGCGCCAAAAGGAAAAAACATCCAAAACCACTTTTTTGACCTTCAAACATGATGAAAACCCTCATGGAGTACATGATGGTCCTGAGTTTGATGCTAGTATTTTTGAAATTGCCCAAGGATGTCTACAAGTGGTCAAACCTCCAACTCTCCACTTCAACCAGTTCGTAACGCCAAATTCAAAATCAATGGCGCACTTCAAGGAGACTATTGGACTACAATTCTATGTGCTAACAGACTTATACGATCAGAAGTAAATTTTCCCAATCAAACCGAAAAATATATAATTTCTAAGGTATATTTTGAGAATAATTTTATCTCAAATCCAATAAAAAATTATTGGAATTTTATGTTTGAGTGTGTACAATTAGAGTGATATAATAATAGTTTTTAAAAGTGTTGAATTCATTTATGCATTCAAAAATGCAATTCAAACAACAACAAAAATGAAGATTTCACCAAAATCTATTTCACAAATTCCATAAAAAAATTTAAAATGTTGAATCTTAAGTTTTAAGACTTATTCCTTCACATCTTGGAGATTTTAATATTGGTGTTTGTAGAATATATTGCGAATAAGCCATTACAACATACTCATTATGAGCTAAACATGTCATTCTGAGAATTGAATCAGGGTGGGGAGGATAACAATCATTCCTCACAACCATCCAAGCTAAACCCAATTGATGACCATGTATGACTCAACTAATCAACTATATTATAGCTAAATTTATTAAAATTTGTTTAATTTTTTTTTTTTTTAAATTAAAAAGCTAAATGTGTTCCCAAAGCAATAACTTATAATTAAGATGTATTTATTTAGAATTGTTTTGCAAAATACTACAACTTAAACTTGTGCTTCCAAATTATGATTCAAGAAAATTGAATGAAAATACTTGCCAAGACAATGGTGTAAGGAATAAGAAGCCCCGTGATTAAAGAAAACACAACTAGTTCTAAGTGTGTACAATGTGTCCCCCAAATTCATGGGTGATGCCAGTTGATTCAATGTTTGCTAGTGTCTCGAAAGCCCCCGTGGAAATCCTCCAACAATTAATTTGATTTTTCCTTTTGTTTGAATAAATTAGTTTTTAATTTAATTTAACTTAGTGTGTTGTTTAATTTATGTGAGTGTGTTGTTTAATTGTTTTATGAAATGATTTTTTTTTCTTAAATTTCATTATATAAAATTATTATTATTATTATTATTTTGTTTATAATCTATTTTTGAATGTAGAAATGAATTTAACATGTTGAAAAATTCTTAAAACATTTAAATTATATAAAAATAATCACTCAAATCTGAAAATAAAACAATTTCTTATAAAATTTTAAGCAAGTATTCCAAAAAAAATTTACTAGAAAATAATAATTTCTTAAAATATTTAAACTGAAAATTAACTTAATATCCTTATGTTTTGATTTTTCCTTTATTCATATTTTTTTAACACGAATTTCCCTTTATTTATATTCTTTTTGACATGATTTTCCCTTTATTCATATTCCCTTTTGTTAAATTCAAATGGTGAAAAATAATATTTTTTAAACTTTTGTTACACTTTGAATTAATAATTTAAATAATAATAAAAATAATTTAAAATTTAAAGAAATGAAATTTTAATCATCTCTCTTTTCTTTTTTTTATAAAACATAGTTATACTCAATTTATAATAATTGAAAGGTTGATGTTAAAATATAAGCTATTGACAAATATTTAAAGGTTTAAATTAGAGAGATTAACATTTAATCAAACACATCACAAAAATATGTTTTGATATATTCAAGAGTATATATAATAACACTTGTTTAATATGCTTTACTGGTTTAATATGGCCTATGTTTTATAGTTCATTGTAACGAGAATTGCTACTTGTGATAAGGATATAACTATCATATTTATTTGTGACAAATAAGAGGTAATTCATTCTTATAAATACTAGGCCTTCAATTTGATTGTAGTTATTATTGGAACTGTCATGTGGAAAAATGGATTCTAAGGAGCATGAATGTCCAAATAATTAGCTATGGAGTAGCCACATTGATACAAACAATGATTTTGTAAGGCATGGAGTAGCAACTATCACTTTTCTTCTACTTTTATGTTATGCATAAGTAGTTCACATTATTAAAATTTTAAGTGTTTCATGATTACTTCAACTTTTGGTTTTGGTCTACATGCAACTATTATATCAAGCAATTTTAAAGGTAGGTATAAGTAGCTTTTTTTTTCTGATTTCACTTGTTGTTTGTATTAGCTTACTTGTTACCAATAAATGTGTATCATATCAAAATTTATGTTTAAATGGGTATATATGCATTCAATTCACCTTTACACACACCAAAGCATCCACTCATATTGTTAACCAAAGCATCCACACATATTGTTACCCTTCTTACAAAATTGTTTCAAAATATGGAAGGACTCAAAGCCATTTTCAATATGAGCTCAACATGTCACTTGAATGAATTGAACCTGAGTGGGGAGGATAAAAATAATTTTACCCAACCACCCGAGCTAAACCCAATTGATAATTGCATAACATAAACATTTAAAAAATCATTATAATTTAATTTTATTGTAATTCAAATTGAATTTTAATAGAAAAGGTTATTGTTAATGTAATTGACGTGATCTATTTAGCTTATTGTTGATATTTGTAAGGTTCTCGACTAGAAGGGTATGGGAACGTTCGCCCAATTCCTCAAGGGCACAGAATTTGGGTTTGCTCCGACACCCAAGAGTTGCACTAGTTGGGAAAGTGGGTACCTTGGGTGTGCGAACACGCCAAGGGGCTTTCCCAAGCATGAGGCGAAGCATGGGGTGTATCGAAGAAGTTGGGGCACATTGACATAAGTAGCATGCCCAAGGTTGGGGTGCGTCTGTCCCAAGGGACATGAAGGTTGATAAGCACACAAGTTCATGGACACATCAATCTGCAAAGGGGTTTTTCATTTCATTTTGGTGCATTAGTCCGCGAAGGGGCATGATACCCCAAAGGACATGATGGTTCACAAAATTGATGTTTGGAGTCCATATAAGAACACAAGGTGCACAACCAAGAAGGAAAGAGTGGAAGAGAGGAAGATCAACACTGAGGTTCTGAGGTAGATTCAGACGAGGAGGGGCGAGCCCCCTCAAGGAGCCAAGTTGCTCCATATGGGAGAACTTGTGTTTCCTTGAGGTGATTCTGTGGATAGAGTTAGGGAGACCTTCATTGGATTGATTCTAGCAGCAGGAAGGGAAAATTTAGAGTTTGGGAAAGTCTTGTCACAGGTCTGGATGAGGCATGTTGATATTATGGTAGCCGCGGGAGGTATTAAACCTCCACGTGTAACCCTGACAAGACTAGAATATTCCAAGAAGCAAGAAGAAACCCTAAAGCATTGGACATAACCCTAGAAGACAGGTCGGCTAAAGAAAATAATCAATATTGAGTTTTTAGCCTCCAAAAAGAGAATTCGACCCAGAAAGCTAAGCAAGAGCAGTATAAATATAGGATGCTAGATCTCATTTGGACACACACAACTCACAACTGCAGAAATTTAGTAAGTGCACAAATTTGGAGAGTAGTTGCAGCTACAACTACTGCATCTTGTATTTTCGGTTTTAGGCTTAAACATTCTCTTGGTTATGGTTTGGACTTTCTTCTTGGTACACTATATCTAGAGAGTGGTATGCTATCCTGGTTGGCTATTGGATCTAGGTTTTGCTTCCAGAATTATTCTCTCTGTCAAGGTTAAGGTGCTTAACGGTGGCTTTGGAATATGGTTGGGTGACAATATTGTTATATTGTCTATGGTTAAACAAGCACACCTATTTTTCTAACAGCTTATGGACCCACACTATCTTCATACAGTCTAATTGCGAGAAGATATATTGGGAGGATTTAGTTAGTTACAGTTGTAGTTGCAGTCAAAATTTTGTTGCAACAACAAAACCCTAACCCTCTTGTTAAGGCACCTTAAGTGAATAGCTTGACCTAATTCCTAGATATCCTAGTGTGCCCTAGCCTAGCACACCTCCTGATACTCTCAGCAAGTCCAGACATCAAGTTTTAGTTTTTGGTCAAAGTCAAAGGTTGACCAAGTCAAAGAAATCATGACTTACTCTATGAATTCAGAAAACAAGTTAGAAGGGGCTTATAACTTCAGAGCATGGAAGACAAGGATTGACCTCATCCTTGTCAAGAATAAAGTATTGGATATCATGAAAGGAAAGATCATGGAACCACAATTTGAAAAAGGAAAAGAGAAGGAACCTAAGAAGATTGCAGTTATGGAGAAGTTCAAGGACAATGACATCAATTTTATGAGTATAATAGTGGACTCTATAAAAGAACACTTGATACCCTAAATCTCTCATCTTGACTCATCTAAGACGATGTATGATTCCCTAAGTAATCTCTTCTCAGTCAGAAACATTGGAAAAGTAATGAGTTTGAAGAATGAGCTCCGTGACATGAAAATGAATGATGATGACATCATATCATCATACTTTGTAAGAATCTCTCAGTTAAGAGATCAACTACAAGGTATTGAAGAAATCATTTTAGAAAAGGAATTGGTAAATATAGTACTCAATGGCCTTCCCAAGACATGGGATGAATTTTCCGCAAACATGAACATAAGAAAGGAGTATCCCACATTTGAAGAACTTTGGACTTTCTGTGCACAAGAAGAATCAAGGATTAACGCAAAAGAGAAATCCCAAAATAAATATGAAGATCAAGCCTTCACAAAAAAGTTCAAGAATTTCAGGAATAAGAAGATGTTTGGCTTGAGGAAGAAACCAAATCAAGAAAAGGATATGTCAAAAATACAATGCTTCAACTGTCGAAAATATGGTCATGACATGAACCACTGTCCCGAGTTAAAGAAAAGGAAGGAAATAGACGAAGCATCAGTTGTCGAAGAAAGGGAACCCTCAAAGAAGGCCAAGAAGTATAAAACAAACTTCTTCTTCTAAGTCAAGGTAATAATATTCTTCGAAGTTCATGTAAATACCATGTTTACATAGTTCCTATACATATCATGTATATCTATTTCTTAGAAGATAAGATGTTCAAGTGAAGCAATACACATGAAAAGATGAAGTACGTTGACAATCTTTGGTAGCAATTCATGTGGAAGTTATTATATAAGTAACAACTGTCAGATAAGTTGAAATCAGAATCAAACCTGAAGAAACCTAGAAGAAGTCAAAACAGAAAGAAGTCAACAATCAAGAGGAAATTAGAAAAAGACTTGTGACACCTTGCAAAAGGAAATAAGGATGCAGACATAAGCATGGACTCTCTTAGATAGAGGGAGATGATTACAGATTTCCAAAATAAGAGCATGCATTCATGCATGAAGAAATAATTAGGAGGGAGCTAATCATAAATGATATGATCCATTGAATATCTATCCATGTTCTTGATTCAGATTTATGTTCGTCATGAAATGAGAGCGGAGAGATAATAAAGAAATGCACAGAGATATCGCAGATATCCAATAATATAACATAAATGTATCAGGGATTCAAACATAAACACAGAGATACAGTAATACATGATTTCTATTCATGAAATAAATGTACAGAGATTGTAAAAATACAGAGTGAAAGACTCGCTAGAATGGTGGCAGCTTATCTCTGAGAAGAGATGTGACGGCTACTCGCATTCACAAGAAGATGATTACAATGAGGCTCTGAAAGCATTTTTACAATAAACAGGAATTCCAAAAATCCTATACATCCAAAAACCTAACCCTAGGAGATGAAGCACCAAAAGTCATGTGGGCCCTGTTTGGGTAAGTTAGTACATCAACTTCCCGGGGTCGTAACTTTTGCATACGATATCTGTTTTAGGCATATGATAGCCCGTTGGAAAGGTATCGTTGAGGATATTAATTTTAGGCACAATATGGAAGGAACTTCCATATTGAAAACCTATTTTCCCCCAAAAAAATTGTTTAGTGACCTAGAAGTTAAAACCTGCTAAAAATAGTAAATTACCAAAATTGCTAGAAAACTGTTTTGTGCCAGTTGGAAAAGGCAGGTGGTCATTGATATCCATCTGGATAAGTTCCCTTTGAAAGTAGCAACCATGATAAGTAGCACATGTTCATTTTGACTCTAGAAGAAGTCTTCTTCAAAAAGAAGTCTCAAGTATCCTTGGTTGTTCATCCACACCCATGTTCCTATGATGAAAGGAAGAAGTTGGAATCTTCAGGAAGGAAGGGCATGGAATCTATAGAAGACTCCATGAACCCAAAAGATAAAAGAGGAACATTAGGAAGAACATGAAGATTCCAAGAAAGAAAGAAAATCTAAAACAACCAGTTATTATACCGAAAATCATAAGACTACCAGCTTGGTTTGAACACACTTGAAGAAATCAACTAGAAGAAATGGAAGTTGTGATGAAGAACAATGTATGTAAGAAAATTTGAAAAAGAATTATGAATGGAAGCATTGCGAGATTCAGAACTAGAGGTTCTTCTAGAAGGAGGGAGAAGACTATGACGACAGCTTGTTCTAGTAAACCATCTATACCTCCTACATTATCCATGGATTGAAATTTACATGTAAAAGATTGTTCTTCCCAATAAAGAAAACTGAGAAAGAAGCTTATACCAAAAAGAGACCCATGTATGAAAATAAAAGAAGACCTTGTATGGATTCAAGAAACTTGATGCGGGGTATCTCATATACAACAAAAGCATGCTAAAACCCTTCTATGATAGAAATAATGTATCAAAATGGTTACTCAGAAGTCTGGGATGATGGATTGCTAATCCATGGCAAACTCTCATGATGACAAAATAAGTGCTACTTGGATGTGTTTCAGTTTGAGACTTGCCATGATGTCATGAGCTAGCAGTAAATAGAAGTGTTGAATTCAACTATAATATATTGTAATGATCAGAGCTGATGTGAAGTCTCCAGAGAAAACCAATGTTCCATGACAAGACCGAAGTACATTAAGATCAAGTATTATATTCTTCGTGATAAAGTCTAGAAGAAAGAAGTGTTTCTCTAGTATATCTCCACCGAAGAGAAAATAAAAGATATTTTGATAAAGCCTTTTTTCAAGGATGAAAAGTCTGTGTCCTTAAGAGACAAGTTGGGGCTCGTGGAGACAAATTCCTTATTGGAAAAGGAAGTGATTACACCCAGGTTGGGAGGGAGCACTGATATGTTATTGATTCATGGAAAATCATTTTCCACTTCGAAAAATGGTCCAGGATGGGCAGTTCCTTTCCAGTTGGGAAAGTGGTTTGATATTTCTGACGGACAAGCATTTTCCAGTTTGGAAAATGGTCCAGATTGGACAATCATTTTCGTAATGAAAATGGTTCGATAGATTGTTGATGTACCATAGACAACGATTTCCCTTATGGCCAGTGTGAGAGAATGGTCTAGGAAAATCATTCTTCCTGTCAGACACTTTGAGAAGTGGTCAAGCAGAATGGTCTGCCTCGTCAAGAAATCATTCTTTCAAAGTTCATAGTTGTGAGCAGTTTCGAAGAATGGTCCATTTTGGAGGTTGGTGCAGGACAATCATTTCCTTAGGAAATGGTTCGGACAGTCATTCCCTAAGGTAGACTCATTCTCTCCAGGTTGCACTATGATTAGTGCTGGAGGAATGGCCCATTTAGGTGAATGGTCTAGGTTCAATAATCAGGGACATGCATTCCCTAGGGAATACTCATTCTCTCCAGGTTGCACTATAATTATTGCATGAGGAATGGCCCAGTTAAGTGAATGATCCAGGCTCATAAATCAAGGACAATTATTATTCTATGCTTAAGAAGAATAGTCCAGATAGCCCATAGTTGATGCTTTACTTTTTGAGGGAATATGCTCTTCCATATATCACATATGTGAGTGGAAGAATGGCCCAGTTGATTCAATTTATATCATGATATTGTTTTATGCAGGTTAATATCATATGATATGATTGTTGTGGAGACTGTATGTCTCTAGATAGTAGTTGTATGCTACTGTGGTGGATGTGTTCCACTAGTTGTGACTATGTGTCACTGGTTAGTAGTTGTGTGCTACTTGGTGTGGTTGTGTACCACAGGATAATAGTTGTATACTACTATGAATAGACACAATTGTGTTCTATTGGATGAAATTGTTCTGATTTCCATGGAGACTATCACTATTGTTGGAGATGATTTCCATCTAGATGGATATTCAATGTGTTGGTGGAAAGACATTCTCTAGATGGAGAATGGTCCAGGAAGGACTGATTACTAATGGACATACATTCTTCCTATGGAAAATGGTCCAAGACAATCATTCTTCTAAGATGTATGTCCATATTAGAAGAATATTCCTTGTAGCCCATGGCGAGGCTTCCAACATATGATTGGAACAATTATTCTTCTAGGACATATGTCCAGATGAGAAGAATGATTCTTGTATCACTCTATGGAGTGAGTGACTTATTCAGCATCATGCCTGATTAATCAGCTGGAGTATGGCTTCGAGAGATGATGCAATTGATGCTATTAGATGATATTGATAGTGATGATGGTTCTCGTGATTTGATCATGAGATAACCTACATAGCTATGATGATGCTATCAGTTGAATGGAATGTTTGTGCTCAAGACCATTACCTTTAATACCTCCCTAGCTAGGAGGGAGTGTTGATATTATGGTAGCTGCGAGAGGTATTAAACCTCCACGTGTAACCCTGACAAGACTAGAATATTCTGGGAAGCAAGAAGAAACCTTAAAGCATTGGACATAACCCTAGAAGACAAGTCGACTAAAGAAAATAATTAATATTGAGTTTTTAGCCTCCAGAAAGAGAAGTCGACCCAGACAGCTAAGGAAGAGAAGTATAAATACAAGATTCCAGAGCTCATTTGGACACACATAGCTCACAACTGCAAAAATTTAGTAAGTGCGCAAGTTTGGAGAGTAGCTGCAACTACAACTACTGCAACTTGTATTTTCAGTTTTAGGCTTGGACTTTCTCTTGGTTATCGTTTGGACTTTCTGCTTGGTACACTATCTCTGGAGAGTGGTACACTACCTTGGTTGGCTATTGGGTCTAGGGTTTACTTCCAAAATTATTCTCTCTTTCAAGGTTAAGGTGCTCAAGGGTGGCTTCGGCCTATGGTTGGGTGACAATATTGCTATATTATCTATGGTGAAACAAGCACACCTATTTTTATAACAAGGCATGCTATGAGGCATAACTATAGGTCTATGTGAAGTATTGCAACAGAGAAGATACAGTGAGTATGTGGTGGAGTTGTGAAAGTTGTTGCAACAAATTAGTCTTGGTGTGATGAATCTATGTATGAGTGTCTTGGTGAGGTGAGGCAAGTCGTGCGATTCTTCCCAAGTTGTAAACTAAGTCGGTAGTACTCATATTGTAATTGTTTGCAATAATAAGACTTAGTTGGGTGTTAGACACATCTTGTGTCTCCTACACTATATTTTTTTGTCTCTTATCTATTTTACAAGTGTTATCATTGTTTCACATGTTCATGGATGTATACTTAAACGACTAAGTGTTAAGTTGTTAACAAAGTGTTTAAGTATACAAGTGAGTTGCAATAGAATGGGAGTGTGACTTGATCGTAGCCTAGAACGAAGTATGGGTATTCTCTAGGTGAATAGGCGTAGTCTAGACAAAGTCTCCTTAGTGTTTCAAAGAATCCAAGTGAGAATCGTTGCAGGGTCGCACGCCCTTAGGAGGTGCATGATCGTAAGATTTGGGTAGGTATCCTATGGGTATATGATATGTGGTATCAGAGTTGATTTTGGTGAATATATTGGCTAGATATTCACCACTATCTTGAAGATAGATGGTGTTAGAGTAGATTTGGCTCTTCACCGCTACTGCAGTCAGAACAGTGGTGTTGAGGCACAGAGACAATTTGTGTGCAAACTTGGTGATTGGTTTAGTAAGGTGGATTAAACTTTCGTAAAGACAATTTGGGCGCATACTTGGTTGGTTCGATTTGCGATGGAAGTAAGTGTGAGACCTATTCTCACACCTTAAGAAGATGAAGCAAGGATTCAATGGGGTGAGCCGATCACTTGGACAAGGTGGACAATCACAATACTTGTCGCAGATCTGATCACAACATTGATCCCATAGGGTGATCACAATAGCGATTGTGAAGTAAAGCAGTTCTAGGTTTTGATGAAGCAGATGCACCTTTGTGCAGACTCAGGACAAGGTAGTTGGACATGCAATGAGTTGAAGCACTTGGGTGATTTGGGAAATTTGATGCAACCTAGAGCAGCTTCGCAACAAGGTAGTTGGTTGGGCACATTTTCATCACGGCATCTTTGTGTCATGGCATTGCCAAGAATAACAATTGAGTCGAGCTAGGTTGTTGGATGAGTGGGTCAACCATATCCTTCGGATGAGGTATCTATTTGTAGAGTTATAATATATAGTTAGCAACAATATGGATTAGCATTCGGGTAGTGTGTGCATAGTTCCTTGAAGTATAAGTAGTCAAGGTGTGAAGATGGAAGGACATTGGAGATGAGTTCATATAGTTGCATGGGAAGTTTGGGACTTATATGCATTTCTAAAGTGGACGAATGGACTCAACCTTGTTTCGCAGTGAAGGTTTTATGCAATTTTGTGTAGTTATGGATGGTGATTGATGGGAGTTCATACGAAGAGTCGGTGGCTTGGGAAAGTGAAGGCCTCAAAAAACATACTTGAACCATGGGTGCAACTGAGAATATCATTGGGAAAGGTATGATTGGTTTTGAGTTCTTTCATTTCCTAAGTGTTTTAGTGAGTTATTTGAAGGGAAGTCAGATGACTTGGTAGTTCAACTGTAATCTACTTCCAGGGTGAAAAATGACAGAATTGAGGGCGGGTCAAGTGGTGCAGATTTGAAGTAGTCATGTAGCAGTTGGGACACCTTGACTCAAGGGTTAACATGGAGAGATATTTGAGGGACCTACTTGGACGAGTCTTTTGGTGGAATTCAACATATTGGATGCAATTGTGGAGGTGACTCGAGGAGTTTCCTAACTATTAGATGAGGTACCTTAATGTGTTGGTGCCTTAGACAAATTTGTTGGGTCATGAGATGATTTGACAATCACAATGATCGTGCCAAAGTTTGGACGCTTGTAGAGTTGCAAGGAATTTCTATTCTAGGAGATGGATGGAGTCAACAAAGAAGTCGACCAAGAATTATTGGCAGTCGACCTGAATGGGAAGAATAAGGACCGAGTGACTTGGGTGGTGTTTGGTTACCTTTGGTATGGGACATTGGATGAGTCAGAGCATACCTTGATGACTTGTGAATGATTTTGTAATGACTAAGATATATGGCAAGGTCGTTGGTTGAGGTTGGAAGAAGTATTGTTTTGAATGTACCAAGGCATGGAAGTTCTTTGTGGTAACTCATTCTACTTGGAGCACATTGGATAGTTCGTTGGGATGTTTGAAGAGTGTGGGTTTGTTAGACACACTAATTGTAGATGTTGAGTTGTGGAGAGGTGATTCAATAGAAGAAGGTGAGTTGAGGACTTTCCTTGGAGGATTGTGTGGACATGTATATTGCAACATGAAGAGATTACTTGGACATGGGAGTTTCTATTACTTTGGGCAGCATGGTTGAGAGTGAAACCTAACCATTTCAAGGCATAGAGAGGTGGATGCAATGACATGGCTAGGTGGTGAAGTAATGGGGAAAGGTAGTATGGACATGAAACTCTTATTGTAGATGAGACATTTCATATCCAAATATGCAAATGAATATGGGGAGAATTCATCCAAGGAATCCAAACTTGTGGAATTTATTGCAAGTTGAGTCGCAAGGGAAGATTTGGTTGGACGTGCAGAGAACATATGCACAATGATTTCCCTTAAGTCTTTGTAGACTTGGATGTGGTGTGGACTGTGTGTGGTTGTAGAAGATTGTCTAATCATTCCATGAGGTGGAAAGTGGAGTCAAGGTGCAATATATGACTTTGTTTTTGGTGGCTTCATAGTGTAGCAAGGAGAGGGGTGACTTTTCCTTGATCCGGAGACGTGTGTGGACAAACCAAATTGTGAAATGAAGTGACCAATTTGTGCATGAGGGTGTGCAAAATCAAGGAGTGTGACAATCAGACTGGTCATTCAACAATTTGATGACTTGGGCGAGAACAACAACATGAAAAGGGGGTCGAGTGTACGGACACGCTAGTAAGTTTGGAAGCACAACACTTGGACATTGTGGATGATATCCTTGACGAAGTTTGGATGTGGAAGCAATGAGGCAAGGGTGGACACTTGCCTTAGTCTTTGGAGTTGGATGGAGTGACAAAGATGTGTACATAAATGACTAAGTTTAGGCATGGGGAGGAACATCTCAAGACTTATACGTGACAGTTGGATTGATCACTTGACTAGTATAGGACTTGAGATGCACAATGTGTGGAAATATGGTAAAGTTGGTTGAAGTATGGATGCAACAATTGTTCATAGGAGTTCAACACTTATAAATTTTTGAATTTTTGATTGAGGTTGCAATAACAGTTGAGGAAATAACAAGAAACTAACAAAGTGTGATCGTCATAGCAGGATAGTGGCATCTTGGGCATTGTGGACAGAATTGGGGAAGATATGCCTTTCCAATGTAGTAGACAGATTGGTTGCACACAACTTTGGGTAGAGAGAAGTGTCAATGGTTGCACAATGTTGAGGATGATTGTAGTGTGATTTGGAAACTTGGGGTTTCCACTTTGATGGAAATTTGGGATTTCCAATTGGCATGAAACTTGGGGTTTCTAGCAGACTTGGTTGTGACAGGGACATAAGTTTAAGTGGAGACTTGGAGATCATATATTTTGTGGATGTTGTTGGGGACGTCAATGACTTGAGGTGGGGGAGGATGAAAGGTTATCGGCTATAAGGGAACAAGCACCCTCGCTCAAGTCCTCAAGGAGACATAATTTTGGGTTGCTCTGACACCCAAGAGTCGCACTAGTTGGGAAAGTGGGTGCCTTGGGTGCGTGAACATGCCAAGGGGCTTGCCCAAACATGAGGTGAAGTATGGGGCACACCAAAGAGGTTGGGGCACATTGGCATGAGGAGCACGCCCAAGGTTGGGGTGCGTTAGTCTTAAGGGACATGAATATTGACAAGCGCATGAGTTCATGGGAATATCAATTCATGAAGGGGTGCGTCAGTTCATTTGGGTGCGTTAGTCTGCCAAAGGGCATGATTGACCCAGATTATTTTTAGCACAAAATGGGAGCAGATATATAATAAATAAATGTAAAAATATGTATAAGATATCCAACAATATAACAAAAATATATCAGAGATGCAACCATAAACACAAAGATACAGTAATACACAATTTATATTAATGAGCGAAAATGTACAAAGACTGTAAAAATACAGAGTGAAAGACTAAATAGAATGGTGGAAGCTTATCTTCTGAGAAGAGATGTGACAACTACTCACATTCACAATAAGATGATTGACAATTAGGCTCTAAATGCATTTTTAACATAAAGAAAATCCAAAACCCTAACCCCAGAAGATGAAAAGCCAACAGTTTTGTGGACCACATTTTGGGTTGTTTGGTGTATCAACTTCCTGGGGGCGTAAATTTTTCATATGACCTCCATTTAGGCACACGATATCCCTTTGGAAAGGTCTACCCTAGGGCTGCACATGTTGTTGTCAGACTTTGACTTTTTCTACAATTTGATTGTGGCGAGCCCTAAAAATGTTGTTTAGGGCCTCAAAATGGCCCTAGAAGTTTGGGACTTGGAAACTAGAAACAAAATTGCCAAAATGAGCCAGTTGGAATAGGTGGGTGGTCATCGATATTCACCTGGATCAATCCTCCCTCCTTAGGAAGCAATGGTCTCCATTGCGTTGAGTTCCTGGGGGAGAGGGGAAAGAGATTGTTGTAACACAATGTTGGTGCGTTGCTTTCCTTGTTGGAGACGTCGCGTTGCTTGGTTTATGGAAGGTTGTCACGAACTTGTTGTTGGTGAGGTTGAATCTATTCAACTAGTCGGATTACATGAGATGTATGTGTGCAGAAGGAATCTTTGTGCTTTGCTGCAATCTTGTCGACCTTCTTCTGTTGAATAGAAGGTGCTTGGACCGAGGTTGTTGTGGCTGTAGTGTCCTTCTGTTCACTTTTTGAACAGATTGTGAAGAAGCTAAATTTTGTAGTATGAGATACTACCTTGCAGAACTGTTTAGGTAGGATAATAGTCAGAATTACCTTTGGTATTATGTAGAGATGACTCACCAGAGTAAAAATGATACTACGGGGTCGAGACTCATAAATAGAACAATGCTTCCATGTATATGGTTGGACCAAGAGAACATCACAGGCATACAATAGGGAAACATCACATAATACCTCATCCTTGAAGGGATGGATGTTGTATGACAATCAACACTGTCGGCTGACACAAAGATCTCATCCCTGGCGAAGCCAGCCGATGTTGTATGGTTGTGAGTGTGGTGTTGTCGGCAATCCCAACTATTTGATGACCTCTGCTTAGATGAGGTTCTTCTGGTTTCCTCTATTAACAATAAAATGCAGTCGGGTCCCCTTCACCCACATTTGTGAATGAAAAAGGTTTTCCCCCTCTTTAGGATATGTTGTTTCTTCTAGTTGAATTGTTGTGGTCGTGACAATAGGAGTGGGATCTGCGTCGATGATTGATCTTCTATCATTACTTTCTGAATCAGGGTTCGACTCCTTGTCTTTGATCTCAGCCACCAATGACTGTTTTGAGTGACATTCATTGGTGTTGTTCTAGGGGATTTTGTGGAAATCACACCATTTTCCAGTCTCCTTCTTCATCTTTCTGTGACCCTTATTTTCCTATGGCTTGGACTGGTTTTCAGGAAGATGTTTGTTAGGGACATCTTTATCATACTTTTGTTGTTGTGGATTCACAGACCCAAAATCCCGCTTGTTCTAGTGCTTGAATTTCTGCTTGATTTTAACAACATATCGATAAGCAACACCAATTGGTTAGATGTCCAAAAAATCCATTTCAGTTTAGATGTATCTGTGTAGAGCCCCGCGGTATTTTAGAACCAAATGTCACTCGGAGTATTTGATACCCATCTTGGGTCGCAAGGTATGTAAGGTATTGGTGAACTCCGACACTTCTTGGCCCCTCTTCCCGCTGTGTGGTCCATCTCATGTATTGGTCCTCATAGTTGCCAACATGGTAATGCTATTCCTTTATCTCATCCACAAAAAAATCTCAAGTGGGCTTGGCCCCATATATTCCAGACTCCTCCGTGGAACTTTTCTCCCAATAAGTTTCCCACCAATGTTTGACATGGGGGAGAGGCTTAAGGAGTGAGAAGGTGATCTTTTCCTTGTTGGAGAAATTATGAACATAGAAATAACCTTCTAGCAGATTTAACCATTTTTCTAGGGCATCCACATCTATTTGTCTTTCAAATATGGGAATATCAAAATTAACTTGTACCTTGAAAGGTGAGGTGCCTCCAAAGTAGTTTCTTGATGAAAACACCCTATTGTTATCAACAGGTGTTGAAGAATGTGGGAAAAATTCTCCATCATTTCCTCCCTTTGTCGCGTGAGGGCTTGTTCAAGCAACAGATTAATAGAATTGTTTTCTCTGTCATTTTTCTTTTCTTCCGCAATGGAGGGTTTCTTGGGCATGCGAGAGTGATTTTCCTCAAGAGATACAATCTCGAGACCCAACTTGCTATACTCGGACCTCGTCGGGGACATGCACTGAAAAACGATCAAGAGCAGCGTGCTTTGATACTACTGATCCAGATTATTTTCGGCACGAAATGAGAGTGGAGATATAATAAATAAATGTACATAGATGTATTAGATATCCAACAATATAACATAAATATATCAGAGATGCAATCATAAACACAGAGATACAGTAATACACAATTTCTATTAATGAGCGAAAATGTACAAAGACTGTAAAAATACAGAGTGAAAGACTCACTAGAATGGTGGTAGCTTATCTCTAAGAAGAGATGTGATGGTTACTCGCATTCACAATAATATTATTTACAATGAGGCTCTAAAGGCCTTTTTAACACTAATAAAATCCAAAACCCTAACCCCAAAAGATGAAAAGCCAACAATTTTGTGGACCCCGTTTTGGTTAGTTTGGTGTATCAACTTCCCGAGGGTGTAACTGTTTCATACGACCTCCGTTTTAGGTGTATGACAGCCCATTGGAAAGGTCTACATGAGGACTGCACATGTTGCCACCAGACTCTAACTCTGTACACAATCTAATTGTGGCAAGCCCTAAAAACGATTTTTAGGGCCTCAAAACGACCCCGGAAGTTTGGGACTCATAAACTAGAAGCAAAATTGCCAAACTGAAACTGCCAGAATGAGCTAGTTGGAATAGGTGGGTGGCCACTGATATCCACCTGGATCAATGATACCCCCAAAGGACATGATGGTTTGTAAATGTGACATTTGGAATTGATATAAGAACATAAGGCACACAACCAAGAAGGCAAGAGTGGAAGAGAGAAAGATTAGCATTGAGGTTCTGGGGCAGATTCAGACAAAAAGGGGTGATCTCCCTCAAGGAGCCAAGTCACTCCACATGGGAGGACTTGTGCTTCCTTGAGGTGATTCTATGGATAGATTTGGGGAGACCTTCTTTGGATTGATTCTAGTAGCAGGTAGTGAGACTTTGGTGTTTGGGGAAGTCTTGTTGCAGGTCTGGGTGAGGCATGCTATGAGATAGAACCACAATTCTGTGTGAAGTCTTGCGACACAGAAGAGATGGTGAGTTTGTGGTGGATGGAAGTTTGGGGTGCACTGCAGGAATTGTGAAAGTGAACTATTCTTGTTGTGATGAATCTGTATATGAGTGTCTTGGTGAAGTGAGGTGACTCATGTGACTTCCCAAGTTGTAAACCAAACTAATAATGTTCATATTGGCACTGTTTCACAATAATAAGACTTAGTCAGGTGTTAGGCACCTCTTGTGCCACCCACACTATATCTGTGTGTCTCTTGTCTATTTCACATGTTCGTGGATGTATGCTTAAACGACTAAGTGTTAAGCTTTTAACAAATTTTCTAAGTATACAAGCGAGTTGCACTAGAGTAGGAGGGTGATTCATTTGTAGCCTAGAACAAAGTATGGGTATTCTTTAGGTGAAGAGGCATAGTCCAGATGAAGTATCCTTGGTGTTGCCAAGCAGCCAAATGGGAACCGTCACAGTGTTGCATGCCCTTAGAAGATGCACGATCGTAAGATTTGAGTAAACATCTTATGGAGATGTGACAATATTGATATCAACATTTTTTATTAAATTAAATTTGTTAGTAATTTTTTATATATTTTTTAATATTAAAAAAACCATTTTAATTAGAGAAATATTATTATTTTTAAATAAATTTAATGACAAAAATATTTTATGTTAAAATAATTGATTATAATGTTATTCTTTCTTAATCTTCCATAAATTAAAGCTAGTTTCAATGTATATTAATAATCATCTCCATTATCATTATTATACTATTAGATAAATTTAAAATGAAATTTATTAATAAATATTTTGACTTATCTTAAAATTATAAACAAATAATATATTAGTTTTAATAGTCATCTCCATTACCATTATTATACTATTAGATAACTTTAAAATGAAATTTATTGATAAATATTTCGACTTATGTTAAAATTATATACAAATAATATATTATCATAAAAATAATAAAGTATAATGCATTATAATAATATTGGATAAATTTAAAATGAAATTTATTAATTAAAATTTTATATTACTTAAGAAACATAAACTTATTAATAAAAACATTGTTATGTTCCCCCGGATGGGGTGTTATTGCATCCCACGCGGCACGACAAGGAGGCAAGGCATGGTCGACAAAGCACAGAGCCACATGAATGGCTTGTGCCTTCGCCCGCCACCCTACACAGGCATTAAATAGCCATTAAACATGGCGCGGGGAGCACTTAAACACTTCCCTCCTCCCCTTTATGCTCATTCCATGGCTGTGTTCTACCTGCTTCTCGCCTGTCCCTGCGTGGGCCTCAATTGGCATCTTTCTTGGCAACCTCCGTCTGAAATTTCTGAGACTTGTGGGTTCAATATAGTTTTGGTCTAGCTGCAGGCTTCCTGTCGACCCCCCTTGCAACTGACGCTCTTTAGCCATTTCACAACGCGAATCATGCCTCGACCTCGAGGGCACCCACGCAGAGGCTCCCCATGGAAACCTCGTCGACCCTCTATTTCGCCTCCATCCTCGCCTACCTCATGTTCCTCTCCCTCCATTCACTTGGACTCAACTCCTTCTCCTGCTTTGGAAGCTAAGCAGTTTGATAGCCTGGTTATCATTCCCAGGCTGCCAACTTCCAACTCGAGCCACCTCCCAGAACTGCCTTTGTTTGAAACTCCGCTCGTACCAACTCCTATCTCTACTGGGATGATTATGGGGGGACCACCTCCAGGTAAGCCTCGGAGCACCGAGAACCAACCCTCGAACCCTTTCCCTGATACGCAGCTTCGGGAAAGCATGGAAATTCTACTTGGCCTCGTCTTAGAACTCCGCCAGGGGGTGGAGGATCTCCAATTCCGCTTGCTCACTGTGGACGGAAAGATAGCAATCTTGCTCCAGCTCCTTACTTCTCTGCAAGAAGCCATCCCCTTGGACCTCGTCGATGAGGCTACGATAGCGTAACTCGAGCGCGCAGTTGATGACGGAAAGACCCCGGAGCAGAATTCAACAAGAGATGAGCAGCACGGAGTCACGCCTGCGGAGGAAGCGAAGGAGATGGACATAGGACGTGACGTGAAGCAGGACACCCTGCCAGCTGTCGGAGGGACTGAAGGAGGCGTGGACGCGGTGAAGCGATGGGATGACCAGGTGACATATGTCGAGGAGGAGCCATGGTCAGAGGCTGTCCACGACACCTGGCCAGGCTACCTGCCACATGTCTGAGGTCTTTAGCACTTTTCCCATCTCTTTGGTGTCTTTACTTTTAGTTGATGTCCAGTTAGTTCTGAACAGGTCACTTGGTCTATTACACTTTTTTATGTTTGACTTCCAGGCTGGCTGGACTGGTTTCCCCTCTATTGGGGTAGTCCACTAATTACAACTAAGTATATTCTTTGTACTCTGTATCTCTTTTTGGTCCAGGAAGGCCCTTTATATATAATACCACTAACTTACCAANTTCCAAAAAAATATCTTCTTACATATATATATATTATTTTTTTTAATAAAAGTAATTATATTATTTTAGAATTATAATATATTATGTAATTTAATATATATAAAATAATTTTTTTAATAAGAGTAATTATATTATTTTAGAAATGAACTTATTAGTAATTTCTTGGAAGGTTTTTGAAGAGTAACTTGTATTTCCACTAGTACTATTAGAAACAACGTTCTCAATTGTTTGATTCCATAGCCCATGCCCACCCTAGTTTCCTAATTAACATTTTTTTTAAATCTAAACTAAATTTGTATTTATTCAAAAAAAAATTGTGCGCCCTAGGTTTGCCCGATACTAAGAGTTACATTCCAAAATTTCTTACTTCGTACAGATTGTTTACATAACATAAAACAAAAATAATAAATAATTACACTGGATTGTGGGTCCAACTTCTTGTCACCACTACTTGAGATGTTGATGGAGATTTCTTATTCTTTTCTACCTTCATCCACACTTCTTTTGCATTTGTTGGAATCCATGCTACTCCTACCAATCTAAAATTGTCTTGATCTGGTGGTTCTATTTGTTCTAGTGCCTCAGCTTATTTAGCTGGATATTAATCAAAGGATTGAAGGAAGGAGACAAAGGTTTCATGTACAGTCTCGAGTTTCCCAAAAAAGAGAAGTCTAAATTGAGAATCAAATCCATGTCTTCAGTAATATCAAACTCAACAATGAAGAAACCCTTTGCATAGGAATAGATATAGGAGTAGATGAAGGTTTTTTGTTTAATCACACGCAACCAAGAGTTGGAAATCCATGCTTGAATATTGGCTAATCAAGAATAAAATCCATTAAAACAATAAACAAAATCATGAGATTTGACCAAATTTGCATCTGCATCTGGCCCCATTGGAATGGTTAAAGTAGGTGCTTCCTACATGTAACACCCTTGTTTCCCCCAACTTGTAATTAATCATTAATTAGGATTACCATGCTCTGGCATGGGAAAATTGTAAATGTATTATTGTTTAATTGCAAATAACTGACTGTGGGGGTGAATCCTTGAAAGTACTAGCCATGATATCACTAGAGGAACGATTGTGAAAACGATAAGAGAATAGTTAATAAGAAAAGGACTGGTGGTTGAACCCTCAACCACCCCCATGAATGGAAGCATGGTCTAGCTGCAGAAGGTCAACCCGAAGTACCACAGAGTCCGACAGACCTAAACTAACCTGGGTTTCCTTCTGATAGAAGAAACATGATAGGAGGGATGTGTGTGCAAGGCACGCGAGAGAATGTAAAGAGGAGAGTGGAGAATGCGAGAAAAAATCCAGTAGGGAACGAGCAGAGGGCCATGAGCTTGATGTAGAGAAAGCATTTGATAAACCTCGTTGAGGCCATGACAAAGAGAGAGAGATCTTTGAGAGTATGCAGAGAACGAGACCTGAGCGAAAGACCGCGATATTGATGTTGAGGAAGCATCAGATGCAAAAGAGAAAGGATCGATGAGAATTGGTATAAATTCCCTGGTGATATCATGGCTTGGCACAGGGGTGGCCAGAGCGCTAAGAATGAATGACTCCGAGCCTATGGTTGGGTGGAAGGACGAACACCCATAGTTAGTTAGTTGGCTACCACATGTACTAGATAAGTAATCTCATATCCTGTGTATTTAAGTAGTAACTGTGAATTAAAGTTGGATATCCTATGAATGTTGCAGGGATGGACATGTTTTCTTAATGGTTATACTCTATCCCTTCAATTCTGCCTAATTGTGTATTTAAGAAAATAATGAATTCTTTGGATTGTACACGTAAATGCTTGAGCCCTATGGTGGCTCAAGTTAAAATAAATGAACTGTGATTTCGTCGATATTGGGCATAGTTTCATGTGTTCATGTCGACACTCCCAGTCGTTCTGAGCCTCCTAAAGGAAGGAGTCTGTTAAGCTCAGGAGAGGTAGTGCACGTATGCATAGGCTCTTTGTGAGGTGGGCAGAGAATGAGAACCTCTTAAGTTATAGAGTTGATGAATGAGCGCAAGGGGTGCACGAAAGAATTCTTCTAAGTGTTAAGTTCCAGAAAAAGAGCGCATAGCTTGTAAGCCTTTCAGAGCTAACAAAGCTTAGGAAGAATAGCGATATTGAAGTATCGAAAGGGAAGGTTCCTTTGTTTGGAAGACAAACGAACGAGATTTGCTCAGGAAGATCCAAGGTCTGTCGTGACCATTGGATACGGGAAAGAGCGCGGGAGTTAACCCCTTGAGTCCTTCGGACTTTGCGAGTTCAGTGCATTGAGAGAGTTCATCATAAGGGAGGTAAAATCCCCAAAGTCCCAAAGTTAATATGGGCCATAGATCTAAGGATGCCTGGGAGCCATCCCGACCGTCAGATCTATGAGGTAGTCAGTTCGACGCTGACTTCTTCGAGAGAATAGAGGCTTAGTAATGCCAAAACTCCCAAAGAACGAAGTAGTGAAGTAATGTGGACTGTGGATCTATGGATCCTTTGGGACCCCTCTCTACCATTCGATCGAGGGAATGTGGGTATTACGTCGAGAGTACGTGGGGACCCATGTGTCGAGTGATGATGATGCCAGGAGCCCCGCTCAAAGTGTCACACACTGGGGTATTAAGAGGAGGTTAGCCGTGAGTTCCTTTGGAAATACGTGGAGCGACAAAGTCTGTCTATACTGTCGATCACAAGAACGTGTGGCACTCGATCTGTAATTCCAGGTACGAAGTACTTCGGAGGAAAAAGGTGTAGGAACGTTTGAAACTCCTGAATGTTGAAGTCTCAAAGTAAATCAAGGCCGTCGAAATCCCCGAGGATATGGGGCATCAGATCGTGAACTTTAGAGGTTTGCCACTTCAAAGGATTCACGTGGTGGTCGTCTTGGTGCCTTTTGTCTTGGTGTCTGGTCATAGCCCGCGATCATATGCAAGTATAGGGGAATGAAAGAACCTGAAGAACTTGGGAGAGGATATCTTCCAGCTCTGGGCTCATTTTGGAGCATGGAGATCGTGGCTGGAAAGCTCAGGAAGAACATAATGGAATAGAGACCTCGAATGAGGGTATTGAGACTCCTAAGAAGAGATAAAATTTGATTCCCCACCGTGGGTGTGTTACACTACACCAGAAAAGAAGATGGGGAAGGAGGGCGAGAAAAAGGCTCTTTAAGAACCGCATCCTTAAAATAATAGTTGCTCAAAGGAAAATAAACACCATCCTTTCATCCGCTTACATATTGCACACCAGGGGGCGATCTGAGAAAAATCTGTGGCTCAGAATGAAAACAAAAGAAAATGCAGGCCCCACTAGTGCCATTGGGGATCATGTAAAGGTATGGAAGAACGTGAGGAGGGTGAGAGAAATCCTTAGAGAACGTCTAGGGAAAAACCCTAGGCCACCAAGCACAAGAGCTCCATTCTTAGTAATGAACTTTGTTTCTTAATTTAAATGTTCTTTAGTTCATATTGTTAACTACGAGAATGATCACATGAGTAATATTGGGTAACAAAGAGTTTTGTACAACCATAATCCACCTTAGAAAGGGATAAGATGTATCATAAAATCCAAATTGTTAAAAAATATTAATTAGTGATAAAACAATGGAATCAATAGAAAACATAATTCGTTGTTGTTAATGAATTAATTTTGGACTTAATTTGACAAAAATAGAACCTTGAGATTAATTAAAGTGTAGATAAGGGTAAGAATGATTTAAATTTAGGCATGGACTTGATGATGTAGAGCTAGAGAGTTTATAAGAAACAATGAAGCTTCAAGGAAATGAGAGGGTTTATAAGAAACCATGAAACTTCAAGGAAATGAGAAAATGTATATCATTTAACAAAAAAATAACAAAAAATATATTATAAAAAAATATATTTTTAAGGATTTATTTTTATTCATCATTATATAGTTTGAGTGAATCTAATGGTTAAGAACATATGTTTCCTCCGTAATCTTTATCAGTAAAAAGTGAAAAAATATTTAAATTTTAGATTTCAAAAAAATGAGAAAATATACATTATTTAACAAAAATTATATTATATAAATAAATATTTTTAAGGATTTATTTTTATCCACCATTATAATATTTAGATTTTAGATTTTCTTTACAAAGGTTTTGAAATTCCTTTTTTTAAACACGATCCAATAATGTTAAAGGCTTATTTTTTTTATTTGATGAATATGGAATCTTAAGATTAACATTAATTAAAGTAAGTGTAGTTAAGGGTATCATAGATTTAAATTTAGACTTGAACGATGATGGAGAACTATAGGATTGATAAGAATTAGTGAAGTTTGAAGGAAATGTACACGGTTCAACAAAATTTATATTATAGAAATAAATATTTTTAAGTATTTATTTTTATTCATCGTTATAATATTTAGATTTTAAGTTTTTTTTTGGTAAAAGTTTTGATTTTATTATTATTATTAGTTTTATTGAACAATTTGTGTTTTAAATGTGTTTTTAATGGTGATATAAATGTGTTTCTAATGGTGATATAGGTGGTTTTGGTGACATCTTTACAATGATAAAAAGAAAAAAGAGAAATCACACTTCTATGATACTATCTAATCTCAAGAATATCTAATCTCAAGAAAACCACAACATATAACAAGGTCTTCAATTGTTCCTGTATGGAACTTGTCACCAAAACCACCTATATCACCCTTTGGAAACACACTTGGAAACCACCATATTGACCACTTCAACGTTCATGTTATTACCACCTATATTCCCTTAGAGACATTTTCACCTAGACCACTTCTTTGTAAACACTTGGTTTTGCAAACAATTATCATGGTTCGCTTAACATTATGCATGATTTTGTCCAAGCACAATTTCATATGGTCTTGTCCAAGCACAATTTCATATGATTTTGTCCACATATACTCTTCATTCCAATAACTACTCATGGTATAATGAACATTAAATGAATTACAATGCAACATTGAATATTAGAGAACACTAAAACTAGTGTGCTTCATTATATTAATGGATTTTGTAAATTAATTTCAAATTTATGAAAATAAATATCTATCCATTTTTTATTTTTTCGTGTGTAGCTAATTTGTAGCCATTTATTACCTTGAAAAATCTTTATGAGTGTTCATGATTTGTTAATTTGAATTCTCTTGGAGTGATTTTCTGATATGTTGGAATAATATTTTGTTAACCGAGGATAAAGGAGGTGAGGCATATAGGAGGGATCGTAGGGCTAATGGTGGTGGCAGATTTGCTGTCATATGCAAGAGCACTGATATCGATGATGTTCATGGAAAGGCTAAGGGAGATGGATCTTGCAGGAGGATCCTTGTGTATAGGATTTCCAACATAACTGGTTACTCGGTTTTATCTGGGCTTGCCATGGGAATTGAACCCATTTGCGGCTAAGCCTATGCCAAAGGAGCTTCGTTTAATTTGAATGGCATTCT
>SNQJ01S0027712.1:29451-41221 GCA_010110895.2 Picea sitchensis
AAGTTCTCCAAATCTTAAAGGACAACCTGACCATGGCATAAAATCCCATGAAACAACAAGTAGATCAACATCGTAGTGAAAGAAATTTTGAAGTAGGGGATTGGGTGTTTTTAAGACTACAGTCATACAAACATATGTCCCTCAAGCAAGCCAAGAAGGATAATAAATTATCACCAAAGTACTATGGCCCTTATAAGGTGTTGCAAAATAATGGTACTATGGCATACAAATTGGAGTTGTCTGCATCTTCACAAGTACACCTAGTTTTCCATGTTTCATGCTTAAACAAGGTTATAGGCGACAATATCCCAGTTCAAACTATATTTCTGGAACTTGACGAGGAAAGAAAAATCATATTGGAGCTTGAAGCCATCACTGACACAAGAATTTTCCAGCTGAGGAATAGATCTATTTCAAAGTATCTCATTAAATGGAGGAAACTACCGGCTGAGGATTCCACTTGGGAAGATGAGTATTTTATACAAAATCATCCATAGTTACTCAAGCGTTGCGGACAACACTTGTCTCAAAGGGAGGGGAATGTTAAGCCCTAATATTGGCTCATTACACCTTAATTGGGGCATATTATATTAGTAATGTTATTTTATTTACGTCGGCTTTAGGCCATTATTTGTAATTATACCTCCTAGCCTCCTATATATACCAAGGAGACATTTTCATTTTGAATCATCTTGTACTTGAACATTTAAGTGGGGTAAAAGGAGGTTGCCCCCTCGAAGAGGCTTATTATCTGAAATTATATTTTTTTCAAGGCGTTGAGTACTTTTTCTAAGGTTTTTCTATGCTATATTGATATTTGGTTCTTAACACCATGTCTATCTGAGGGCTATAATTACTGAATTGCCCCAGGGGGAAACCAATTCATCCAGCCTCCCAAGTCAAAAACTAGTGTTTTATATATCCAGTCAGATAGCATAATTGAGCAGTTGAAGCAAAATCACCCCATGGAAAAATAATTCGCTCAGGCTTCTAGACCCTCTAGGACTTACACAAGACAATCAAAACAGATTTTAACTAAAACGACAAGTGGAAAAACATAAACAAAACAATCATCGGGCCATGAAGTATGACACATGTGAATCTCATGTCGTGGACGTGTTGCATGCCACCGTACCCAAGGTGGGTGTTTGGAGAGCTGGAGCCGATCCTAATGATGCATTGTCCACTGGAGATCGTTGCATATCCGGGACCAATATCGCCTCTAAGTCCACTGGTGCACTTGTTGCCGGTTCTATGGGTTGGTGAGAACCATTCAGAGAGGAGAGCAGCTGCAAGATTTGTGACCCCTTCCTATCCAGGACTTCCAAGTGGAAGCACAAGTTGTCCACATCCTTGCAAACCTTGAACACTAGGTCCTGCAGAATTGCAAGGTCGTCTTGGAATTCTGCGCAAGTCACGCAGTCTGAGCAGGGTGGGGTTGTTCTAGAGGCTTCTCATGGAGGGCGAAGGTACCTTCGCATGGATACTGGACCGGTGGCGAGTGCATGGGCGATGGTGCAAGATATGTGTTCTCGGGAAAATTGGGAGGGACGACCAGGGCGGGTTGAGAGGAGGAGGCCAAATCCGGGATAGGCCCTAGGGAAAATCCCAATGAATTCCCCAGGAGTTCGAACCACTCAAATCTATAGGCCCAAGGTGAGGAGAGAGGTGGGAGACCACTGAGGCTCTGAGCAGACTGTCCCGAAGAGGAGGTCAAGGATGATGACAAGATATGCGAGGGTGCAGGGGCAGATTGGGGTCTAATTTCCATGCGCGACCGATTTTGGTGCCAATACGAGCCGTGCTTGGACTTTCCTTGCAGTCTAGGCATGGTCGGAGCAAGGCATAGGTAAGCAGGCACAAGGAAATGGATACATTGATCGGTGAGCACTAGAGGAGGGCGCAGACTGCAGGATAGATCTTGCAAGAATGAATAAGGGTGAAGAAAATTTTAGTGAGCTCCATGGTTTGAATACCACTGGGGAGGGAGGACACACACTCGCATAGGTAACCAGAGTAATGGCGGATCCATCGATCGGACAAGAGGCCAAAGCAGAGCGCACTTGGAGCATTAATGGTGCTCTGGTTGCAATGAGGTGTTTTTAATTCCATGGTGTGGGAAGGGGGGAGGGGAAAGCACCCATCACGTGGTCAGTGCCTCACTGGCAGGCGCCAGTCCCATCCTCGCGACACATGTCCTCTACTAACACCCCATCCAAGGTTTTTTTTTTAATTATTGTTTTCCAGGGAAATTTTAATTTTTTTTCATTTCTTTTTAGTTTTTCTTTGTTTTTCACCATTTATTTTTTTCAAATTTAGGTTAAGAAAAAAAAAATAGTAAATAAATTTTCAAGTGACCATTGATGATCCAATTTTATTTTTTTTATTTGTGTCTGGATTTGTTGTCAAGGTCACAGTTTCAATTAGGTCGCAATTAGCTGCAATTTTAACATTTAGAAAAAACATTTTTCTTTAGGTAGAGTCGCGTTTTTATTTAGGTGTTGATTTTAAGGTTTTTCTAAGCAACTATTTTATGTTTTAAGGCCATGCTTGAAAAAAGTTATAATTTTGACCCGGTTAGAAAAACTGGTGCTACCAGTTGCACCACTTTTTTATTTGGGGGTTGATTTCAAAGTTTTTTTGAGCAACCATTTGATCATTTAAGCCCATTCTTGAAAAAAGTTGTAATTTTGACCCAGTTACAAAAAATGGTGCTACCGGTAGCACCACTTTTTGATTTGGGGGTTGATTTTAAAGTTTTTTTGAGAAACCATTTGATTCTTTAAGCCCATGCTTGAAAAAAGTTGTAATTTTGACCCGGTTACAAAAAATGGTGCTACCGATAGCACCACTTTTTTATTTGGGGGTTGATTTTCATGTTTTTTATGCAAAAATATGGGTTTTAAGGGCTAGAGTTCTCGTTTTGAGGTCACCGTTCTCATTAAGTTGGTAACTTTGTTCCCAATGCTTCTTAGAGTTTGATGCATTAATAAATATGCCAATGCAATCCTTAGAAAAAATCCAAATTTGTCTTTCCCCCTATATGTACACGAATAGAATATTGAAAAAAGTGCCCATTGACTAGTTATCGGTTATAATGCTAGGGTGGAGAAAATTATTGACTCTCACCTTAACTACTTTTTAGGCTATAGTTTAACCCAAAGCATATGTTGCTAGCACATGTACAAATCATGGGTGGTACAACAAACTTATTTTCATTGACCTCAAAAGTATAACAACATTTTTTTCTAGTTGTATTCAAATTATTGTCGGCACAACTATAAATAAAACCCTAACCTTTAAATAGAACCTTAATAATTCTAATAAAAGGTCATTAGAAACAAGATTTAAAAGTCACGCGAGAGAAAAAAGACATTTTATTTTGTCGCTCATAGTTACTTCATCAAAAGATCTTGTTAGTCATAGTTGCTTGAAAAAAATCCCATGGGTCATAGTTCCATGTTTCAAAGTTTTAGGAATGGAAAGTTCTATAAAACTAGGATCTACAGGATCTTTGATTTATCAAATTTCTAACCAATAGTAGGATAGGAACTTTGCTCATGAAGGAACAAGAGGAATTTTGAAAAATGAAGAAATTTAGTTGATGAAGGAACAAAAAACAAGAACTCTATCAAAGTTCCTTCATTAATGAGAGTTCTTATCAGTCATGATTCCTAAGTTCCCTAGACCTATGACCAATAATGAAACGTTATTCATGGTTCCTAAGTTCATTAGAAATATGAATGTCAAGAATTTTAGTCATAGTTACTATGGAACTCTAACCAATGTTTGTTGGTCGAAGTTCCTTCATCAAATTTCTTATTGATCATAGTTCCTATAAGTCATATTTCCTATCAGTCATACTTTCTCGATAAAATTTTATGTTAGTCATAATTCCTTGGTCAAGAAATTTCACTAGAAATCTGACCAAGATTCATCAATCATAGTTCATGTTAGTTATAGTTTCCTTACCAATTGAAACTTTGACCAATGTCAAGATAAGAACTATGTTGACAAAGGAACAAGAGGAACATTGACAAATGAAGAACTTTGATCGAGGAAGGAACTCTAAATAGAGGAATAGAAATAGGAACTTAGTCAAAATTCTTTTGTTAGTCAAATTTCCTATCAACCAAAGTTATTAAGTTCCCTTGGAATATAACCAATAAGAACTTTGACCAATATTTATCAGTCAAAATTCCTTCATCAAATTTCATTCACGTCTATCTAATTTCCTATCAATCATAACTCAATCATAACTCTTCGATTAAAGTTCTTATTGATCATAATTCATTCATCAAACAAACTTGTTATAAGTCACATTTCCAATGGATCGTATTTCATCGATCTAAATTCCTTTGTTAAAGTTCTTGTTGATCATATTTCCAACATCAAAATTCCTTTGTCAAAGAACTTTAAGCAATGATAGAAATTTAACGAAGGAAACTTTGGCCAATGGATAGCCACGCTTGGAGAGGGCATTCCATTAGGGAATGGATGTATGGATATGAAAGAGGTTCCATCTACCATTCACGTTGGATGTTAGTGATAGGTTGATATTATGTTCAAAGTAGGTAAGTATAAATATTATTCAACACATAAGAATTCATTTTATTCACCAAAAAGAAAATGAGAAGTGTGATAATACATGCCCCATACATACATATTTGTATTGAAAGTGGAATACATGGATATAGCATTGTAGTTTGAATGTATCACCATCATGGAATGCATATAATGTCTTTGTATATCTATAATGATTGATATGTTTTGCATAATATCTTTCTTGTGATAGAATAAATTATAAACTTAATTGTATGGGTTCATGTTAGATCCTTTCATTCTTCATGTATTTAATATTTCTAATATTATGGTAAATGTTTTTAATATGTTTTCTTGTCATTAATTTAATTTCAGAAACTTTTATGAATAACTCGTAAGATTTCATCTTCACATTTTTCCACAAACCATTGTATTAATAAAACTATCTTAAATGATTTTTTCAATACTAACTCAAATATCCAACTCCATAATGTCCTTCCACTTGCCCATTTATACAAATTTGAAGATAGATCAACACATATGAAATTAAGTTTTTATAAAGACTTTTCAAGGTAACAAATGACTACAAATTAGCTACACACGAAAAAATAAATAAAAAATGGATAGATATTTATTTTCATAAATTTGAAATTAATTTACAAAATCCAGTAATATAATGAAGCACACTAGTTTTAATGTTCTCTAATATTCAATGTTGCATTGCAATCCATTTTATGTTCATTCTACCATGAGTAGTTATTGGAATGAAGAGTATATGTGGACGATATGAAATTGTGCTTGGACAAAATCATGCATAATGTTAAGCGAACCATGAAAATTGTTTGCAAAACCAAGTGTTTACAAAGAAGTGGTCTAGGTGAAAATGTTTCTAAGGGAATATAGGTAGTAATAACATGAACGTTGAAGTGGTAAATATTGTGGTTTCCAAGTGTGTTTCCGAGGGTGATATAGTTGGTTTTGGTGACAAGTTCCATACAGGAACAATTGAAGACCTTGCTATATGTTGTGGTTTTCTTGAGATTAGATAGTGTCATAGAAGTGTGATTTCTCTTTTTTCTTTTTATCATTGTGAAGATGTCACCAAAACCACCTATATCACCATTAGAAACACATTTATATCACCATTAAAAACATATTTGAAATACAAATTGTTTAATAAAGCCAATAATAATAATAATAATAATAAAAACACTTAAAATCTAAGGTATAATGGTGAATAAAAATAAATACTTAAACCCCCGGATGGGGTGATAGTGCGGTCTACGCGGCAAACTGTGGGAGCTGGCGGCGGCTATCAGGACACGGGGTCACGTGAAGGGCCCGTGCCACCCTCCCTGGCGATTAATTAGATTTCATTGTGATGAGAAGGGACATTAACGCAGGCTTTAATGCAGACGTCCTTCGAATTTGGTTTTTTGGCATAGGGTGGCTAACAATGTTAGTTATTCGCCATCATTGGTCTCCCACAGAGCTTGCTCTGTAGCTGCTTCTATATAATCCTGCCCACACTCTCTAGCTCCAGCTCGGCCCTGGTTATTCTCTATCCCCTCGTCCCCACAGGTTGCTCCAGATCGCCTCAGCTCGAAGCACTGTTTGGACCATGACTCGTCCAAGAGGAAGACCGAGGAGAGGCTCGCCTTGGAAGCCTCGGTGACCCTCAGTCTCCCCCTCCGACTCGCCTCCCCCAAGCTCTTCTCCCAGCCTCCAGTCTAGGCATTACTCGGCGTCTTCTCATGACCTAGAGAATTCGCATTTCATATGCTTGGCAATGGTGCCCAGGATGCCATTCTCTCCTCAGTGACACCTTCGCAGTCCTTCGATGATTCCCTCTATCTGTGCATCTGCCCTCGATCCCATGGGATCTACGGGGGGCGACGAGCATCCTCAGCAGGCCTCTCAGGGGCTTGGGCCTCAGCCCCAGGACTCCTTCACAACTGCTTAGGTTCAGGATAATTTGGCTGCTCTTTATGATCTGGTATTTGGTATCCGCCAGGGCATGGAAGACCTCAATTACCGCCTCCAGGAAACATATGCCAAAGTGGAGCTCTTCCTTCGCACTCTCACTTCTTTACAGGACTCCCTCGCATCAAGCCCGACTGAGGATGCTCCAATGGAGGAGCCGTCAGCAGCAACAGATGCAGGCAAGGAAACANGCGTGGTGGAGGAGGAGCCTTGGCCGGGGGATCTCCAGGCCAAGTGGCCAGACTTCTCTCCAGGTGTCTAGATAGGTAGCATTGTCAGCTTTCCAGTCTTAGATGGTCAGCAGTTTATCTCATAAATCTTTTGTCTTGGCATATAGTGCCGTCGTAGATGTAAACTTTTATGTTTTAAATGGAACATAGTAGTAGTGTTAAGTTTTGGGGTCTCTCGGGTGAACTGGACTGGTTTCCCCTCTGTTGGGGCAGTCCTGCACCCTCCGTAAGAACAACTTTGTATTTTACCACATGACTTTGATTCTGGAAGGAATTTAATATATATTTTCTTATTTAAAAAAAAAAAAAAATACTTAAAAATATTTATTTATATAATATAAACTTTGTTGAACCGTGTACATTTCCTTGAAACTTCACTAATTCTTATCAACCCTATAGTTCTCCATCATCGTTCAAGTCTAAATTTAAATCTATGATACCCTTAACTACACTTACTTTAATTAATGTTAATCTTAAGATTCCATATTCATCAAATTAGGTAAAAAAAAAAAAACCCCTTTAACATTATTGGATCGTGTTAAAAAAAAGGAATTTCGAAACCTTTGTAAAGAAAATCTAAAATCTAAATATTATAATGGTGGATAAAAATAAATCCTTAAAAATATTTATTTATATAATATAATTTTTGTTAAATAATGTATATTTTTTCATTTTTAAAATTTAAAATCTAAATATTTTCTCACTTTTTACTGATAAAGTTTACAGAGGAAACACATGTTCTTAATTATTAAGTCCACTCAGACTATATAATGGTGGATAAAAATAAATCTTTAAAAATCTTAAAATTATTTTTTTTTATAATATATTTTTTGTTATTTTTTTATTAAATGATATACATTTTCTCATTTCCTTGAAGTTTCATGGTTTCTTATAAACCCTCTCATTTCCTTGAAGCTTCATTGTTTCTTATAAACTCTCTAGCTCTACATCATAAAGTCCATACCTAAATTTAAATAATTCTTACCCTTATCTACACTTTAATTAATCTCAAGGTTCTATTTTTGTCAAATTAAGTCCAAAATTAATTCATTGACATCAATGGATTATGTTTTCTATTGATTCCATTGTTTTATCATTAATTAATAGTTTTTCACAATTTGGATTTTATGATACATCTTATCCCTTTCTAAGGTGGATTATGGTTGTACAAAACTCTTTGTTACCCAATATTACTCATGTGATCATTCTCGTAGTTAACAATATGAACTAAAGAACGTTTAAATTAAGAAACAAAGTTCATTACTAAGAATGGAGCTCTTGTGCTTGGCGGCCTAGGGTTTTTCCCTAGACATTCTCTAAGGATTTCTCTCACCCTCCTCACGTTCTTCCATACCTTTACATGATCCCCAATGGCACCAGTGGGGCCTGCATTTTCTTTTGTTTTCATTCTGAGCCACAAGTTTTCCTTAGATCGCCCCCTGGTGTGCAATATGTAAGCGAATGAAAGGATGGTGTTTATTTTCCTTTGAGCAGCCATTATTTTAAGGATGCAGTTCTGAAAGATCCTTTTTCTCGCCCTCCTTCCCCATCTTCTTTTCTGGTGTAGTGTAACACACCCACGGTGGGGACTCAAATTTTATCTCTTCTTAGGAGACTCAATACCCTCATTCGAGGTCTCTATTCCATTATGTTCTTCCTGATCTTTCCAGCCACAATCCCCATGCTCTGAAACGAGCCCAGAGCTGGAAGATATCCTCTCCCAAGTTCTTCAGGTTCTTTCATTCCCCTATACTTTCATATGATCGTGGGCTATGACCAGATGCCAAGACAATAAGCGCTAAGATGACCACCACGTGAATCCTTCGAAGTGGCAAATCTCTGAAGTTCACGATCCAATGCCTCGTGTCCTCGGGGATTTCGACGGCCCTGATTTACTTCGAGACTTCAACGTTCGGGAGTTTCAAACATTCCTACACCTTTTTCCTCCAAAGTACTTCGTACCCAGAATTACAGATCGAGCACCACACGTCCCTCATGATCGACGGTATAGATAGACTCCGTCACTCCGCGTATTTCCAAAGGAACTCACGGCTAACCTCCTCTTAATACCCCAGTGTGTGACACTCCGAGCGGGGCATCGGGCATCATCGTCACTCGACACATGGGTCCCCACATACTCTCGACGTAATACCCACATTCCCTCGATCGAATGGTCAAGAGGGGTCCCAAAGGATCCATAGATCCACAGTTCACATTACTTTGCTACTTCGTTCTTCGGGAGTTTTGGCATTAATAAGCCTCTATTCTCCCGAAGAAGTCAATATCGGATTGACTACCCAATAGATCTGATGGTCGGGATGGCTCCCAGGCATCCTTAGATCTAAGGCCCAAATTAACTTCGGGACTTTGGGGATTTTACCTCCCTTATGACGAACTCACTCAATGCGCCGAACTCGCAAAGTCCAAAGAACTCAAGGGGTTAACTCTCGCACTCTTTCCCATATCCAATGGTCACGACAGACCTTGGATCTTCTTGAGAAAATATCGTTTGTTCGTCTTCCAAACAAAGGAACCTTCCCTTTTGATACTTCAATATCACTATTCTTCCTAAGCTTTGTTAGCTCTGAAAGGTTTAAGAGCTATGTGCTCTTTTTCTGGAACTTAACACTTAAAAGAATTCTTTCGTGCACCCCTTGCGCTCATTCATCAACTCTATAACTTAAGAGGTTCTCGATCTCTGCCCGCCTTGCAGAGAGCCTATGCATACATGCACTACCTCTCCCGAGCTTAATAGATTCCTTCCTTCAGGAGGCTCATAACGACTGGGAGTGTCGACATGAACACGTGAAACTATGCCCAATATCGACGAACTCATAGTTCATTTATTTTAACTTGAGCCACCATAGGGCTCAAGCATTTACGTGTACAATCCAGAGAATTCCTTATTTTCTTAAATACACAATTAGGCAGAATTGAAGGGATACTGTATAACCGTTAAGAAAACATGTCCATCCCTGCAACATTCATAGGATATCCAACTTTAATTCACAGTTACTACTTAAATACACAGGATATGAGATTACTTATCTAGTACAGGTGGTAGCCAACTAACTGACTGTGGGTGTTCGTCCTTCCACCAAACCATAGGCTCGAAGTCATTCATTCTTAGTGCTCTGGCCACCCCCGTGCCAAGCCATGATATCACCAGGGAATTTATGCCAATTCTCATCGATCCTTTCTCTTTCGCATCTGATGCTTCCTCAATATCAATCTCGCGGTCTTTCGCTCAGGTCTTGTTCTCTGCATACTCTCAAAGATCTCTCTCTCTGTCACGACCTCAATGAGGTTTATCAAATGCTTTCTCCACATCAAGCTCATGGCCCTATTCTCATTCCCTGCTGGAATTTTTCTCGCATTCTCCACTCTCCTCTTTACATTCCCTCATGTGCCTTGCACACACATCCCTCCTATCATGTTTCTTCTATCAGAAGGAAACCCAGATCAATCTAGGTCTGTCGAACTTTGTGGTACTTCAGGTTGACCTTATGCAACTAGGTCATGCTTCCATTCATGGGGGTGGTTGAGGGTTCAACCACTGGTCCTTTTCTTATTAACTGTTCTCTTATCGTTTTCACATTCGTTCCTCTAGTGATATCATGGCTAGTACTTTCAAGGATTCACCCCCACAGTCAGTTATTGGCAATTAAACAATAATACATTTACAGTTTTCCCATGTCAGAGCATGGTAATCCTAATTAATGATTAATTACAAGTTGGGGGAAACAAGGGTGTTACATGTAGGAAGCACCTACTTTAACCATTCCAATGGGGCCAGATGCAGATGCAAATTTGGTCAAATCTCACGATTTTGTTTGTTGTTTTAATGGATTTTATTCTCGATTAGCCAATATTCAAGCATGGATGTCCAACTCTTGGTTGCATGTGATTAAACAAAAAACCCTCATCTACTCCTATATCTATTCCTATGTAAAGGGTTTCTTCATTGTTGAGTTTGATATTACTGAAGACGGGGATTTGATTCTCAATTTAGACTTCTCTTTTTTGGGAAACTCGAGACTGTACATGAAACCTTTGTCTCCTTCCTTCAATCCTTTGATTAATATCCAGCTGAATAAGCTGAGGCACTAGAACAAATAAAACCACCAGATCAAGACAATTTCAGACTGGTAGGAGTAGCATGGATTCCAACAAATGCAAAAGAAGTGTGGATGAAGGTAGGAAAGAATAAGAAATCTCCATCGACATCTCAAGTAGTGATGACAAGAAGTTGGACCCACAATCCAACAAATGCAAAAGAAGTGTGAATGAAGGTAGGAAAGAATAAAAAATCTCCATCGACATCTCAAGTAGTGATGACAAGAAGTTGGACCCACAGTATAATTATTTATTGTTTTTGTTTTATATTATGTAAAAATTTGTACGAAGTAAGAAATTTTGGAATGTGACTCTTAATATCGGGCAAACCTGGGGCACACAAAGTTTTTTCAATGAATACAAATTCGGTTTAGATTTAAAAAAAAACGTTAATTAAGAAACTATGGTGGGCATGAGCTATGGAATCAAGCAATTGAGAACTTTGTTTCTAATAGTACTAGTGGAAATACAAGTTACTCTTCAAAAACCTTCCAAGAAATTACTGATAAGTTCATTTCTAAAATAATATAATTACTCTTATTAAAAAAATTATTATATATATATATATATATATATATAATTATGTTAATATATTATAATTCTAAAATAATATATATATATAATACTTAATGTAAGAAGATATTTTTTTTGAAACATAACAATGTTTTTATTAATAAGTTTATGTTTCTTAAATAATATAATTTTTTAATTAATAAATTTCATTTTAAATTTATCAAATATTATTATAATACATTATACTTTATTATTCTTATGATAATATATTATTTGTATATAATTTTAACATAAGTCGAAATATTTATCAATAAATTTCATTTTAAAGTTATCTAATAGTATAATAATGGTAATGGAGATGATTATTAAAAATAATATATTATTTT
>SNQJ01S0027712.1:41271-57685 GCA_010110895.2 Picea sitchensis
ATATATTATTTGTATATAATTTTAACATAAGTCGAAATATTTATCAATAAATTTCATTTTAAAGTTATCTAATAGTATAATAATGGTAATGGAGATGATTATTAAAAATAATATATTATTTGTTTATAATTTTAAAATAAGTCAAAATATTTATTAATAAATTTCATTTTAAATTTATCTAATAGTATAATAATGATAATGGAGATGATTATTAATATACATTGAAACTATCTTTAATTTATGGAAGATTAAGAAAGAATAACATTATAATCAATTATTTTAAAATGAAAATATTTTTGTCATTAAATTTATTTAAAAATAATAATATTTCTCTAATTAAAATGGTTTTTTTTTATATTAAAAAACATATAAAAAATTACTAACAAATTTAATTTAATAAAAAATGTTGATATCAATATTGTCACGTCCCTACAAGATGTCTACTCAAATATGATGATCGTGCATCTTCTAAGGGCATGCAACACTATGACGGTTCCCATTTGGTTGCTTGGCAACACCAAGGATACTTTGTCTGGACTACGCCTCTTCACCTAAAGAATACCCATACTTTGTTCTAGGCTACAAACGAGTCACCCTCCTACTCTAGTGCAACTCACTTGTATACTTAGAAAATTTGTTAAAAGCTTAACACTTAGTCGTTTAAGCATACATCCACGAACATGTGAAATAGACAAGAGACACACAAATATAGTGTGGGTGGCACAAGAGGTGCCTAACACCCGACTAAGTCTTATTATTGTGAAACAATTCCAATATGAGCATTATTAGTTTGGTTTACAACTTGGGAAGAGTCACATGAGTCGCCTCACTTCACCAAGACACTCATATACAGATTCATCACAACAAGAATATTTCACTTTCACAACTCCTGTAGTGCACCCCAAAATTCCATCAACCATAAACTCACCATCTCTTCCGTGTTGCAACACTTCACACAGACTTGTGGTTCTATCTCATAGCATGCCTCACCCAGATCTACAACAAGACTTCCCCAAACACCAAAGTCGCACTACCTGCTACTAGAATCAATCCAAAGAAGGTCTCCCCAAATCTATCCATAGAATCACCTCAAGGAAGCACAAGTCCTCCCATGTGGAGTGACATGGCTCCTTGAGGGAGCTTGCCCCTCCTTGTTTGAATATGCCCCAGAACCTCAATGTTGATCTTTCTCTCTTCCACTCTTGCCTTCTTGGTTGTGTGCCTTGTGTTCTTATATCAACTCCAAATGTCACATTTGCAAACCATCATGTCCTTTGGGGGTATCATTGATCCAGGTGGATATCAGTGGCCACCCACCTATTCCAACTAGCTCATTCTGGCAGTTTTAGTTTGGCAATTTTGCTTCTAGTTTCCGAGTCCCAAACTTCTGGGGTCATTTTGAGGCCCTAAAAAACGTTTTTAGGGCTTGCCACAGTTAGATTTTGTACAGAGTTAGAGTTTGGTGGCAACATGTGCAGTCCTCATGTAGACCTTTCCAACGGGCTATCATGCACCTAAAACAGAGGTCGTATGAAATAGTTACACCCCCGGGAAGTTGATACACCAAAATACCCAAAACAGGGTCCACAAAATTGTTGGCTTTTCATCTTCTGGGGTTAGGGTTTTGGATTTTATTAATGTTAAAAAGGCCTTTAGAGCCTCATTGTAAATAATATTATTGTGAATGCGAGTAACCATCACATCTCTTCTCAGAGATAAGATACCACCATTCTAGTGAGTCTTTCACTCTATATTTTTACAGTCTTTGTACATTTTCGCTCATTAATAGAAATTGTGTATTACTGTATCTCTGTGTTTATGGTTGCATCTCTGATATATTTATGTTGTATTGTTGGATATTTGATACATCTATGTACATTTATTTATTATATCTCCGCTCTCATTTCATGCCGAAAATAATCTTGATCAGTGGTATCAAAGCACGTTGCTCTTGATCGTTTTTCAGTGCATGTCCCCGACGAGGTCTGCGTATAGCAAGTTGGGTCTCGAGATTGTATCTCTTGAAGAAAATCACTCTCGCACGCCCAAGAAACCCTCCATGGCGGAAGAAAAGAAAAACGACAGCTAAAACGATTCTATTAATCTATTGCTTGAGCAAGCCCTCACGCGACAGAGGGAGGAAATGATGAAGAATTTTTCCCACATTCTTCAACACCTGTCGATAACAATAGGGTGTCTTCATCAAGCAGCTACTTTGGAGGCACCTCACCTTTCAAGGTACAAGTTAATTTTGATATTCCCATATTTGAAGGACAAATAGATGTGGATGCCCTAGAAAAATGGTTAAATCTGCTAAAAGGTTATTTCAATGTTCATAATTTCTCTGACAGGGAAAAGATCACCTTCTCACTCCTTAAGGCTCTCCCCCATGTCAAACATTGGTGGGAAAATTATTGGGAGAAAAGTTCCACAAAGGAGTCTGGAATATATGGGGCCAAGCCCACTTGAGATTTTTTTGTGGATGTGATAAAGGAATAGCATTACCATGTTCGCAACTATGAGGACCAATACATGAGATGGACCACACGGAGGCAAAAGGGGCCAAGCAGTGTCGGAGTTTACCAATACCTTCCATACCTTGCATCCCAAGATGGGTATCAAATACTCCGAGCGACATTTGGTTCTAAAATACCGCGGGGCTCTACACAGATACATCTAAACTGAAATGGATTTTTTGGACATCTAATCAATCGGTGTTGCTTATCGATATGTTGTTAAAATCGAGTAGAGATTCAAGCATGAGAACAAGCGAGATTTTGGGTTTGCGAATCCACAACAACAAAATTATGATAAAGATGGCCCTAACAAACAACTTCCCGAAAACTAGTCCAAGCCATAGGAAAATAAGGGTCACAGAAAGACAAAGAAGGACACCGGAAAATGGTGTTCCACAAAAGCCCCTGGAACAACACCGATGAATGTCGCTCAAAACAGTTATTGGTGGCTAAGATCAAAGACAAGGATTCGAACCCTGATTAAGAATCTAATTCAGAAAGTAATGATAGAAGATCGATCATCGATGCATATCCCACTCCTATTGTCGCGACCACAACAATTCAACTAGAAGAACCAGCATATCCTGAAGAGGGCGAGCATCTTTTTCATTCACAAATGTGGGTGAAGGGGACCCTGCTACATTTTATTGTTAATAGAGGAAATCAGAAGAACCTCATCTCAGCAGAGGTCATCAAATAGTTGGGATTGCCGACAACACCACACTCGCAACCATACAACGTCGGGTGGCTTCACCAGGGAAGAGATCTTCGTGTCAGCCGACAGTGTCGATTGTCATACGACATCCATCCCTTCAAGGATGAGGTATTATGTGATGTTTCCCTGTTGTATGCCTGTGATGTTCTCTTGGTCCAACCATATACGTGGAAGCATTGTTCTATTTATGAGTCTCATCCCCGTAGTGTCATTGTTACTCTGGTGAGTCATCTCTACATAATACCAAAGGTAATTCTGACTATTGTCCCACCTAAATAGTTCTACAAGGTAGTATCTCATACTACAAAATTTAGCTTCTTCACAATCTGTTCAAAAAGTGAATAGAAGGACACTACAGCCATGACAACCTCGATCCAAGCACCTTCTATCCAATAGAAGCAGGTCGACAATATTGCAACAAAGCGCAAAGATTCCTTCTTCACACATACATCTCATGTAATCTGACTGTTGAATAGATTCAACCCCACCAACAACAAGTTCGTGAAAACCTTCCATAAACCAAGTAGCACGACGTCTCCAACAAGGCAAGCAACGCACCAAGATTGTGTTACAACAATCACTTTCCCCTCTCCCCTAGGAACTCAACGCAATGGAGACCATTGCTTCTTAAGGAGGGAGGATTGATCTAGGTGGATATCGATGACCACCCACCTATTCCAACTCATTCATTTTGGCAGTTTTGTTTCTAGTTTCCAAGTCCCAAACTTCTGGGTCTGTTTTGAGGCCCTAAACAACGTTTTTAGGGCTCGCCACAATCAAACTGTAGAAAAAGTCAAAGTCTGACAACAACATGTGCAGTCCTTGAGTAGACCTTTCCAACAAGATATCGTGCACCTAAATGAAGGTCATATGAAAAATTTACGCCCCCAGGAAGTTGATACACCAAACGACCCAAAACATGGTCCACAAAACTGTTGGCTTTTCATCTTCTGGGGTTAGGGTTTTGGATTTTCTTTATGTTAAAAATTCATTTAAACCCTAATTGTCAATAATCTTATTGCAAATGTGAGTAGTTGTCACATCTTTTCTCAGAAGATAACCTTCCACCATTCTAGTTAGTCGTTCACTATGTATTTTTACAATCTTTGTACATTTTCTCTCATTAATAGAAATTGTGTATTACTGTATCTTTGTGTTTATGGTTGCATCTCTGATATATTTATGTTATATTGTTGGATATCTTATACATATTTGTAGATTTATTTATTATATATCTACTCCCATTTTGTGCTAAAAATAATCTAGGTCAATCATGCCCTTTGGCGGACTAACGCGCCCAAATGAACTGATGCACCCCTTCATGAATTGATATTCCCATGAACTCATGCGCTTGTCAATATTCATGTCCCTTAGGACAGGCGCACCCCAAACTTGGGCGTGCTCCTCATGCTGATGTGCCCCAACCTCTTTGGTGTGCCCCATACTTCACCTCATGTTTGGGCAAGCCCCTTGGCATGTTCATGCACCCAAGGCACCCACTTTCTGAACTAGTGCGACTCTTGGGTGTCGGAGCAACCAAAAATTATGTCTCCTTGAGGACTTGAGCGAGCGTGCATGTTCCCTTATAGCCGATAACCTTGCATCCTCCCCCACCTCAAGTCATTGACGTACCCAACAACATCCACAAAATATACGATCTCCAAGTCTCCACTTAAACTCATGTCCCCATCGCAACCAAGCCTGCTAGAAACCCCAAGTTTCATGCCAACTGGAAACCCCAAATTTCCATCAAAGTGGAAACCCCAAGTTTCCAACTCACACTACAATCATCCTCAACATTGTGGAACCATCCACACTTCTCTCTACCCAAATTTGTGTGCAACCAATCTGTCTGCGACAATGGAAAGGAATATCTTCCCCAACTCTGTCCACAATGCCCAAGATGCCATTATCCTGCTACGACGATCACACTTTGTTGTTTTGTTGTTATTTCCTCAACTGTTATTGAAACCTCAATAAAAAATTCAAAATTTTATAAGTGTTGAACTCCTATGAACAATTGTTGCATCCATACTTCAACCAACTCTACCATGTTTCCACACATTGTGCATCTCAAGTCCTATACTATTCAAGTGATCAATCCAACTATCACGTATAAGTCTTGAGATGTTCCTCCCCATGCCTAAACTTATTCATTTATGTACACATATTTGTCACTCCATCCAACTCCAAAGACTAAGGCAAGTGTCCACCCTTGCCTCATTGCTTCCACATCCAAACTTCGTCAAGGATATCATCCACAATGTCCAAGTGTTGTGCTTCCAAACTTACTAGTGTGTCTGTACTCTCAACCCCCTTTTCATGTTGTTGTTCTCGCCCAAGTCATCAACTTGTTGAATGGCCAGTCTGATTGTCACACTCCTTGATTCTGCACACCCTCATGCACAAATTTGTCACTTCATTTCACAATTTGGTTTGTCCACACACGTCTCCGGATCAAGGAAAAGTCACCCCTCTCCTTGCTACACTATGAAGCCACCAAAAACAAAGTTATCTATTGCACCTTGTCTCCACTTTCCACCTTATGGAACGATTAGACAATCTTCTACAACCACACATAGTCCGCACCGCATCCAAGTCTGCAAAGACTCAAGGGAAATCATTGTGCATATGTTCTCTACACGTCCAACCAAATCTTCCCTTGCGACTCAACTTGCAATAAATTCCACAAGTTTGGACTCCTTGGATGAATTCTCCCCATATTCATTTGCATATTTGGATATGAAATGTCTCTCATCTGCAATAAGAGTTTCATGTCGAGACTACCTTTTCCCCATTACTTCACCACCCAGCCATGTCGTTGCGTCCACCTCTCTATGCCTTGAAATGGTTAGGTTTCACTCTCAACCATGCTGCCCAAAGTAATAGAAACTCACATATCCAAGTAATCTCTTCATGTTGCAATATACACATCCACACAATCCTCCAAGGCAAGTCCTCAACTCGCCTTCTTCTATTGAATCACCTCTCCACAACTCAACATCTACAATGAGTGTGTCCAACAAACCCACACTCTTCAAACGTCCCAACGAACTATCCAATGTGCTCCAAGTAGAATGAGTTACCTCAAAGAACTTCCATGCCTTGGTACGTTCAAAACAATACTTCTTCCAACCTCAACCAACGACCCTGCCATATATCTTAGTCATTACACAATCATTCACAAGTCACCAAGGTATGCTCTGACTCATCCAATGTTCCATACCAAAGGTAACCAAACACCACCCGAGTCACTTGGTCCTTGTTCTTCCCATTTAGGTCGAATACCAATAATTCTTGGTCGACTTCTTTGTTGACTCCATCCATCTCCTAGAACGGAAATTCCTTGCAACTCTACAACCGTCCAAACTTTGGCACAATCATTGTGATTGTCAAGTCATCTCATGACCCAACAAATCTAGCTAAGGCACCAACACATTAAGGTACTTCATCTAAGAGTTAATAAAATCCTCGAGTCTCCACAATTACATCCAATATATTGAATTCCACCACAAGACTCATCCAAGTAGGTCCCTCGAAGATCTCTCCACATTAACCCTTGAGTCAAGGTGTCCCAACTGCTACATGACTACTTCAAATCTGCACCACTTGACCCGCCCTCAATTCTGTCAGTTTTCACCATGGAGATAGATTACACTTGAACTACCAAGTCATCTGAATTCCCTTCAAATAACTCACTAAAACACTTAGGAAATGAAAGAACTCAAAACCAATCATACCTTTCCCAATGAAATTCTCGGTGGCACCCATGATTCAAGTATGTTTTCTGAGGCCTTCACTTTCCCAAGCCACCGACTCTTCGTATGAACTCCCATCAATCACCATCCATAACTCCACAAAATTGCATAACACCTTCACTGCGAAACAAGGTTGAGTCCATCCGTCCACTTTAGAAATGCATATAAGTCCCAAACTTCCCATGCAATTATCTGAACTCATCTCCAATGTCCTTCCATCTTCGCACCTTGATTGCTTATACTTCAAGGAACTATGCACACACTACTCGAATGCTAATCCATATTGTTGCTAACTGTATATTATAACTCTGCAAATAGATACCTCATCTGAAGGATATGGTTGACCCACTCATCCAACAACCTAGCTCGACTCAATTGTTATTCTTTGCAATGCCATGACACAAAGATGTCATGATGAAAATGTGCCCAACCAACTACCTTGCTGCGAAGCTGCTCTAGGTTGCATCAAGTTTCCCAAATCACCCAAGTGCTTCAACTCATTGCATGTCCACCTACCTTGTCCCGAGTCTGCACAAAGGTGCATCTGCTTCATCAAAACCTAGAACTGCTCCACTTCACAATCGCTATTGTGATCACCCTATGGGATCAATGTTGTGATCAGATCTACGACAAGTATTGTGATCGTCCACCTTGTCCAAGTGATCAACTCACCCCATGCAATCCTTGCTTCATATTCTCAAGGTGTGAGAATAGCTCTCGCACTTACTTCCATCGCAAATCAAACCAACCAAGTATGTGCCCAAATTGTCTCTACAAAAGGTCAGTCCACCTTACCGAACCAATCACCATGTTTGCACACAAATTGTCTCTGCGCCTCAACACCACTGTTCTGACTGTAGTAGTGGTGAAGATCCAAATCTACTCTAACACCATCTATCTTCAAGATAGTGGTGAATATCTAGCCAATCTATTCACCAAAATCAACTCTGATACCACATATCATATACCCATAGGATACCTACCAAAATCTTACGATCATGCACCTCCTAAGGGCGTGCGACCCTCCGACGGTTCTCACTTGGATTCTTTGAAACACCAAGGACACTTTGTCTAAACTATGCCTATTCACCTAGAGCATACCCATACTTTGTTCTAGGCTACGATCAAGTCACACTCCCACTCTAGTGCAACTCACTTGTATACTTAAACAATTTGTTAACAACTTAACACTTAGTCGTTTAAGCATACATCCATGAACATGTGAAACAAAGATAACACTTGTGAAATAGATAAGAGACACAAAAATATAGTGTGGGTGACACAAGATGTGTCTAACACCCGACTAAGTCTTATTATTGAAAACAATTACAATATGAGTACTACTGAATCAATTTACAACTTGGGAAGAATCGCATGATTTGCCTCACCTCACCAAGACATTCGTACACAGATTCATCACACCAAGACTAATTTGTTGCAACAACTTTCACAACTCCACCACATACACATTGTCTCTTATCTGTTGCAATACTTCACATAGACCTATAGTTATGTCTCATAGCATGCCTTGTTAGAAAAATAGGTGTGCTTGTTTCACCATAGACAATATAGCAATATTGTCACCTAGCTATAGGCCGAAGCCACCCCTGAGCACCTTAACCTTGATAGAGAGAATAATTATGGAAGTAAACCCTAGAACCAATAGCCAACCAAGGTAGTGTACCACTCTCCAGAGCTAGGGTACTAAGCAGAAAGTCCAAACCATAACCAAGAGAAAGTACAAGCCTAAAACCGAAAATACAAGTTGCAGTAGTTGCAGTTGCAGTAGATGCAGTTGCAGTAGCTGCAGTTGCAGTAGCTGCAGTTGCAGCTACTCTCCAAACTTGCGCACTTACTAAATTTCTGCAGTTGTGAGATGTGTGTGTCCAAATGAGCTCTGGCATCCTGTATTTATAGTGCTCTTCCTTAGCTGTCTGGGTCGACTTCTCTTTCTGGAGGCTAAAAACTCAATATTAATTATTTTCTTTAGTCGATTTGTCTTCTAGGGTTATGTCCAATGCTTTAGGGTTTCTTCTTGCTTCCCAGAATATTCTAGTCTTGTCAGGGTTACACGTGGAGGTTTAATACCTCTCGCAACTACCATAATATCAACACTCCCTCCTAGCTAGGGAGGTATTAAAGGTAATGGTCTTGAGCACAAACATACCATTCAACCGATAACATCATCATAGCCACGTAGGTTATCTCATGATCAAATCACGAGAATCATCATCACTATCAATATCAACTAATAACATCAATTGCATCATCTCTCAAAGCCATACTCCAGCTGAGTAATCAGGCATGATGTTGAATAAGTCACTCACTTCACAGAGTGATACAAGAATCATTCTTCTCATCTAGACATATGTCCTAGAAGAATAATTGTTCCAATCATATGTTGGAAGCCTCGTCATGGGCTACAAGGAATATTCTTCTAATCTGGACATATGTCTTAGAAGAATGGTTGTCCTGGACCATTTTCCATAGGAAGAATGTCTGTCCACCAGTAATCACTCCTTCCTGGACCATTCTCCGTCTAGAGAATGTCTTTCCACCAGCACATTGAATATCCATCTAGCTGGAAATCATCTCCAACACTAGTGATAGTCTCCATGTCAATTAGAAAAATTTCATCCAATAGAACACAATTGTGTCTATTCATAGCAGTATACAACTATTATCAAGTGGTACACAACCACACCAAGTAGCACACAACCACTAACCAATGACACATAGTCACAACCAGTGGAACACATCCACCATAGTAGCATACAACTACTATCCAGAGACATACAGTCTCCACAACAATCATATCATATGATATTAACCTGCAAAAAACAATATCATGATATAAATTGAGTCAACTGGGCCATTCTTCCACTCACATTTGTGATATCTGGAAGAGCATATTCCCTCAGAAAGTAAAGCATCAACTATGGGCTATCTGGACTATTCTTCTTAATCATAGAATAATAATTGTCCTTGATTTATGAGCCTGGACCATTCACTTAACTGGGCCATTCCTCATGCACTAATTATAGTGCATCCCGGAGAGAATGAGTCTTCCCTAGGGAATGCATGTCCCTGATTATTGAACCTAGACCATTCACCTAACTGGGTCATTCCTCCGGCACTAATCATAGTGAAACCTGGAGAGAATGATTCTACCTTGGGAATGACTATCCAAACCATTTCCTAAGGAAATGACTGTTCTGCACCAACCTCCAAAATGGACTATTCTTCGAAACTGCTCACAAACTGTGAACTTTGAAACAATGACTTCCTGACGAGGCAGACCATTCTGCTTGACCACTTCTTATAGTGTCTGACAAGAATAATGATTGTCCTAGACCATTCTCCACACTGGCCATAAGGGGAATCATTGTCTATGGTACATCAACAATCTATCGAACCATTTTCATTACGAAAATGATTGTCCAATATGGACCATTTTCCAAACTGGAAAATGCTTGTCCGTCAGAAATATCAAACCACTTTCCCAACTGGAAAGGAACTTCCCATCTTGGACCATTTTTCGAAGTGGAAAATGATTTTCCATGAATCAATAACATATCAGTGTTCCCTCCCAACCTGGGTGTAATCACTTCCTTTTCCAATAAGGAATTCGTCTCCACGAGCCCCAACTTGTCTCTTAAGTACACAAACTTTTCATCCTTGAAAAAAGGCTTTATCAAAATATCTTTTATTTTCTCTTCGGTGGAGATATACTGAATAAACACTTCTTTCTTCTAGACTTTATCACGGAGAATATAATGCTTGATCTTAATGTACTTAGGTCTTGTCATGGAACATTGGTTTTCTCTGGAGGCTTCACATAGCTCTGATCATTACAACATATTATGGTTGAATTCAACACTTCTATTTACTGCTAGCTCATGACATCGTGTCAAGTCTCAAACTGAAACATATCCAAGTAGCACTTCTTTTGTCATCATGAGAGTTTTCCATGGATTAGCAATCCATCATCCCAGACTTCTGAGTAACCATTTTGATACACTATTTCTATCATAGAAGGTTTTTACCATGATTTTGTTGTATATGAGATACCCCGCATCAAGTTGCTTGAATCCATACAAGGTCTTCTTTTATTTCCATACAAGGGTCTCTTTCTGGTATAAGCTTCTTTCTCAATTTTCTTTATTGGGAAGAACAATCTTTTACATGTAAATTTCAATCCATGGATACTGCAAGAGGTATATCTGGTTTACTAGAACAAGCTGTCATCATAGTCTTCTCCCTTCTTCTAGAAGAACCTCTAGTTTTGAATCTTGCAATGCTTCCATTCATAAGTATTTTTCACATTTTCTTACATACATTGTTCTTCATCACAACTTCCATTTCTTCTAGTTGATTTCTTCTAGTGGGTTCAAACCATGCTGGTAGTCTTATGATTTTCGGTATAATAACTGGTTGTTATGGATTTTCTTTCTTTCCTGGAATCTTCATGTTCTTCCTCATGTTCCTCTTTTATCTTTGGGTTCACGGAGTCTTCTATAGATTCCATTCCCTTCCTTCCTGAAGATTCCAACTTCTTCCTTTCATCATAGGAACATGGGTGTAGATGAAAAACCAAGGATACTTAAGACTTCTTTTCAAAGAAGACTTCTTCTAGAGTCAAACTGAACATGTGCTACTTATCATGGTTTCTAATTTCAAAGGGAACTAATCCAGGTGGATATCGGTGGCCACCCACCTTTTCCAACTAGCTCAAAATAGTTTTCTGGCAATTTTGGTAATTTACTATTTTTAGCAGGTTTTAACTTCTGGGGCACTAAATGATGCTTTTTGGGAGAACAGGTTTGCAATATGGAAGTTCCTTCCATATTTCACCTAAAATGAATATCCTCGATGATACCTTTCCAACGGGCTATCATATGCCTAAAACGGATATCGTATGCAAAAGTTACGACCCCGGGAAGTTGATGTACTAACTTACCCAAACGGGGCCCACATGACTTTTGGTGCTTCATCTCCTAGGGTTAGGTTTTTGGATGTATAGGGTTTTTGGCATTCTTTTTTATTGTAAAAAGGCTTTTAGAGCCTCATTTTAATCATCTTCTTTTGAATGCGAGTAGCCGTCACATCTCTTCTTAGAGATAAGTTGCCACCATTCTAGTGAGTCTTTCACTCTGTATTTTTACAATCTCTGTACATTTATTTCATTAATAGAAATCATGTATTACTGTATCTCTGTGTTTATGGTTGCATCTCTGATACATTTCTGTTATATTATTGGATATCTGCGATATCTCTATGCATTTCTTTATTATATCTCCGCTCTCATTTCGTGCCGAACATAAATACGGATCAGGAACATGGATAGATATTCAATGGATCATATCATTTAGGATTAGCTCCCTCCTAATTCTTGCTTCATTCATGAATGCATGCTCTTATTTTGGAAATATGTAATCATCTCCCTCTGTCTAAGAGAGTCCACGCTTATGTCTGCATCCTTATTTCCTTTTGCAAGGTGTCACAAGTCTTTTTCTAATTTCCTCTTGATTGTTGACTTCTTTTTGTTTTGACTTCTTCTGCGTTTCTTCAGGTTTGATTCTGATTTCGGTTTATCTAGAAGTTGTTACTTATATAATAACTTCCACAGGAATTGCTACCAAAGATTGTCAACATACTTCATCTTTTCATGTGTATTGCTTCACTTGAACATCTTATCTTCTAAGAAATAGATATACATGATATGTATAGGAACTATGTAAACATGGTATTTACATGAACTTCGAAGAATATTGTTACCCTTACTTAGAAGAAAAAGGTTGTTTTATAGTGCTTGGCCTTCTTTGAGGGTTCCCTTTCTTCGACAACTGATGCTTCGTCTGTTTCCTTCCTTTTATTTAACTCAGGACAGTGGTTCATGTCATGACCATATTTTCGACAATTGAAGCATTGTATTTTTGACATATCCTTTTCTTGATTTGGTTTCTTCCTCAAGCCAAACTTCTTCTTATTCCTGAAATTCTTGAACTTTTTGTGAAGGCTTGATCTTCATATTTATTTTGGGATTTCTCTTTTGCGTTAATCCTTGATTCTTCTTGTGCACATAAATTCCAAAGTTCTTCAAATGTGGGATACTCCTTTCTTATGTTCATGCTTGCGGAAAATTCATCCCATGTCTTGGGAAGGCCATTGAGTACTATATTTACCAATTCCTTTTCTAAAATGATTTCTTCAATATCTTGTAGTTGATCTCTTAACTGAGAGATTCTTACAAAGTATGATGATATGTTGTCATCATCATTCATTTTCATGTCACAGAGCTCATTCTTCAGACTCATTACTTGTCCAATGTTTCTGACTGAGAAGAGATTAGTTAGGGAATCATACATCTTCTTAGATGAGTCAAGATGAGAGATTTAGGGTATCAAGTGTTATTTTACAGATTCCACTATTATACTCATAACATTGATGTCATTGTCCTTGAACTTCTCCATAACTGCAATCTTCTTAGGTTCCCTCTCTTTTCCTTTTTCAAATTGTGGTTCCACGATCTTTCCTTTCACGATATCCAATACTTTATTCTTGGCAAGGATGAGGTCAATCCTTGTCTTCCATGCTCTAAAGTTATAAGCCCTTTCTAACTTGTTTTCTGAATTCATAGAGTAAGTCATGATTGCTTTGACTTTGACTTGGTCAACCTTTGACTTTGACCAAAAACTAAAACTTGATGTCTTGACTTGCTGAGAGTATCAGGAGGTGCGCTAGGCTAGGGCGCACTAGGATATCTAGGAATTAGGTCAAGCTATTCACTTAAGGTGCCTTAACAAGAGGGTTAGGGTTTTGTTGTTGCAACAAAATTTTGACTGCAACTACAACTGTAACTAACCAAATCCTCCCAATCTATCTTCCAGCAGTTAGACTGTATGAATATAGTGTGGGTCCATAACCTGTTAGAAAAGTAGGTGTGATTGTTTCACCATAGACAATATAACAATATTGTCACCCAACCATATTCCAAAGCCACCGCTAAGCACCTTAACCTTGACAAAGAGAATAATTCTGGAAGCAAACCCTAGATCCAATAGCCAACCAAGGTAGCATACCACTCTCTAGAGATAGCGTACCAAGCAGAAAGTCCAAACCATAACCAAGAGAATGTCCAAGCCTAAAACCGAAAATACAAGATGCAGTAGTTGTAGCTGCAAATACTCTCCAAATTTGTGCACTTACTAAATTTTTGTAGTTGCGAGTTGTGTGTGTCCAAATGAGCTCTAGCATCTTGTATTTATACTACTCTTCTTTAGCTTTCTTGGTCGAATTCTCTTTTTGGAGGCTAAAAACTCAATATTGATTATTTTCTTTAGCCGACCTGTCTTCTAGGGTTATGTCAAATGCTTTAGGGTTTCTTCTTACTTCTTGGAATATTCTAGTCTTGTCAGGGTTACACGTGGAGGTTTAATACCTCCCGCGGCTACCATAATATCAACATGCCTAACCCAAATCTATGACAAGATTTCCCCAAACTCTAAATTTTCCCTGCCTGCTGCCAGAATCAATCCAATGAAGGTCTCCCTAACTCTATCCACAGAATCACCTCAAGGCAACACAAGTCCTCCCATATGGAGCGACTTGGCTCTTTGAGGGGGCTCGCCCCTCCTTGTCTGAATCTACCTCGAAACCTCAGTGTTGATCTTCCTCTCTTCCACTCTTTCCTTCTTGGTTGTGCACCTTGTGTTCTTATATGGACTCCAAATGTCACCTTTGTGAACCATCATGTCCTTTGGGGTATCATGCCCCTTCGCGGACTAATGCACCAAAATGAAATGAAACACCCATTCACAAACCGATGTGCCCATGAACCCGTGCGTTCATCAACCTTCATGTCCCTTGGGACAGATGCACCCCAACCTTGGGCATGCTACTTATGTCAATGCGGCCCAACTTCTTCGATGCACCCCATGCTTCACCTCATGCTTGGGAAAGCCCCTTGGCGTGTTCGCACACCCAAGGCGCCCACTTGCACAACTAGTGCAACTCTTGGGTGTCGGAGCAAACCCAAATTATGTGCCCTTGAGGAATTGGGCGAGGGTTCCCATACCCTTCTAGTCGAGGACCTTACAAATATCAACAATAAAGATCACCTCAATTACATTAACAATAATCTTTCCTATTAAAATTCAATTTGAATTACAATAAAATTAAATTATAATGATTTTTTAAATGTTTATATTATGCAATTATCAATCGGGTTTAGCTCGGGTGGTTGGGTAGAATTATTTTTATCCTCCCCACTCAGGTTCAATTTCTTCAAGTGACATGTTGAGCTCATATTGAAAATGGCTTTGAGTCCTACCATATTTTGAACCAATTTTGTAAGAAGAGTAACAATATGAGTGGATGCTTTGGTGTGTGTAAAGGTGAATTGAATGCATATATACCCATTTAAACATAATTTTTGATATGACACGTATTTATTGGTAACAAGTAAGCTAATACAAACAACAAGTGAAAGAAAAAAAACTACTTATACCTACCTTTAAAATTGCTTGATATAATAGTTGCATGTAGTCCAAAACCAAAAGTTGAAGTAATCATGAAACACTTAAAAGTTTAATAATGTGTTACTTATGCATAACATAAAAGTAGAAGAAAATTGATAGTTGCTACTCCATGCCTTACAAAATCATTGTTTGTATCAATGAGGCTACTCCATAGCTAATTATTTGGACATTCATGCTCCTTAGAATCCATTTTTCCACATGATAGTTCCAATAATAACTACAATCAAATTGGAGGCCTAGTATTTGTAAGAATGAATTACCTCTTATTTGTCACAACTAAATATGATAGTTATATCCTTATCACAAGTAGCACTTCCCGTTACAATGAACTATAAGACATAGACCATATTAAACTAGTGAACCATATTAAACAAGTGTTATTATATATACTCTTGAACATATCAAGACATATTTTTGTTGAACATATCAAAACATATTTTTATGATATGTTTGATTAAATGTTAATCTCTTTAATTTAAACCTTTAAATATTTGTCAATAGCTTATATTTTAACATCAACCTTTCAATTATTATAAATTGAGTATAACTATGTTTTATAAAAATAAAAATAAAAATTCTCTATTATAGAGATGATTAAAATTTAATTTCTTTTAATTTTAAATTATTTTTATTATTATTTAAATTATTAATTCAAAGTATAACAAAAGTTAAAAAAAATATTATCCTTGANCATAGACCATATTAAACTAGTGAACCATATTAAACAAGTGTTATTATATATACTCTTGAACATATCAAGACATATTTTTGTTGAACATATCAAAACATATTTTTATGATATGTTTGATTAAATGTTAATCTCTTTAATTTAAATCTTTAAATATTTTTCAATAGCTTATATTTTAACATCAACCTTTCAATTAT
>SNQJ01S0027712.1:61080-80022 GCA_010110895.2 Picea sitchensis
ATCACTCCAAGAGAATTCAAATTAACAAATCATGAACACTGATAAAATCGTTACTCGTCTCACCAGCGGTCAACCAACGTGAGATCGTCCTCAAAATCAAGCCTCTCAATGTTCTGTTTGACTCTGGGCAGATAAGCAGGAATCATTGTGGTACCAATAACATCCCCGTTCAAGAATGCGGTTGCTCCATGCTCTTCCCACACTGCAACAGTCTACAGATAATGATTGATCACGATAATACCTCCTCTTCCTCCAATTCTGATCGATGGATTCGGTAACTGCTTGGCTATCTTCTGCTTAAATTTTCAAGTGCAGTCTGACAAAATTTTCAAACCGAAACCAAACCGCATCCAGTTTCTCGCAAAGCCGGGCCTGCATTGTGCTGTTTCATACAGTAACTTCAATTTGCTTTCAATGCTTGTTAGGTATTGAAGAACAAAATCGGATAATGGTGTGGGGAATTGATCTCGACCAGATTTTTTTATGGATAACTAAACCAGAAATTCAACATGCTGGTTAACACGAAACAAATGTGTTGGCTAAACGTTTTATTTTTTAGGTTGTTTGGCTGGAATTGGGCGATGTAAATCTAGACAAAATCATTATTTTTTTTAGTGTTTAAATTATATTTTTGAATAAAAAATAATTCAGTTTGTTAAAAAACTTCAAAAACATTCAAATTATATAAACTTAGCCACTCAAATCTACAGATCCAATCATTCTTCAACAAATTTCAAATAAAATAAAATATGGTTTATGTTATGCAATTATCAATAGGGTTTAGCTCGGATGGTTGGGTAGAATTATTTTTATCCTCCCCACTCAGGTTCAATTCCTTCAAGTGAGATGTTGAGCTCATATTGAAAATGGCTCTGAGTCCTACCATATTTTGAACCAATTTTGTAAGAAGGATAAAAATATGAATGGATGCTTTGGTTAACAATATGAGTGGATGCTTTGGTGTGTGTAAAGGTTAATTGAATGCATATATACCCATTTAAACATAAATTTTGATATGACACGCATTTATTGGTAACAAGTAAGCTAATACAAACAAGAAGTGAAATCAGAAAAAAAAGCTACTTATACCTACCTTTAAAATTGCTTGATATAATAGTTGCATGTAATCCAAAACCAAAAGTTGAAGTAATCATGAAACACTTAAAAGTTTAATAATGTGTTACTTATGCATAACATAAAAGTAGAAGAAAAGTGATAGTTGCTACTCCATGCCTTACAAAATCATTGTTTGTATTAATGTGACTACTCCATATCTAATTATTTGAACATTCATGCTCCTTAGAATCCATTTTTCCACATGATAGTTTCAATAATAACTACAATCAAATTGGAGGTCTGATATTTGTAAGAATGAATTACCTCTTATTTGTCACAAATAAATATGATAGTTATATCCTTATCATAAGTAGCAATTCTTGTTACAATGAACTACAAGACATAGACCATATTAAACTAGTGAACCATATTAAACAAGTGTTATTATATATACTCTTGAACATATCAAAACATATTTTTGTTGAACATATCAAAACATATTTTTGTGATGTGTTTGATTAAATGTTAATGTCTTTAATTTAAACCTTTAAATATTTGTCAATAGCTTATATTTTAATATTAATCTTTCAATTATTATAAATTGAGTATAACTATGTTTTATAAAAATAAAAAAAATCTTTATTATAGAGATGATTAAAATTCCATTTCTTTAAATTTTAAATTATTTAAATTATTAATTCAAAGTGTAACAAAAGTTTAAAAAATATTATTTTTCACAATTTGAATTTAACAAAAGGGAATATGAATAAAGGGAAAATCATGTCAAAAAGAATATAAATAATGGGAAAATCATGTTAAAAAAAGATATGAATAAAAGGAAAATCAAAACATAAAGATATTAAGTTAATTTTCAGTTTAAATATTTTAAGAAATTATTATTTTTTGGTAAATTTTTTTTGGAACATTTACTCAAAATTTTGTAAAAAATTGTTTTATCTTTAGAATTAGTGATTATTTAAATCATTTCATAAAATAATTAAACAACGCACTCACATAAATTAAACAACACACTAAATTAAGTTAAATTGAAAACTAAATTATTCAAACAAAAGGAAAAATCAAATTAATTGTTGGAGGATTTCCACGGGGGCTTTCGAGACACTAGCAAACATTGAATCAACTGGGATCACCCATGTATTAGGGGGACACATTGGACACACTTAGAACTAGTTGTGTTTTCTTTAATCACGGGGCTTCTTATTCCTTACACCATTGTCTTGGTGAGTATTTTCATTGAATTTTCTTGAATCATCATTTGGAAGCACAAGTTTAAGTTGTAGTATTTTGCAAAACAAATTTAAATAAATACATCTTAATTATAAGTTATTGCTTTGGGAATACATTTAGTTTTTTAATTTTTTAAAGAAAAAAATTATATAAATTTTAATAGATTTAGCTATAATATAGTTGATTACTTGAGTTACATACTGTCATCAATTGGGTTTAGCTTGGATGGTTATGAGGAATGATTGTTATCCTCCCCACCCTGATTCAATTCTCAGAGATGACATGTTTAGCTCATAATGAGTATGTTGTAATGGCTTATTCGCAATATATTCCACACACACCAAGGTTAAAATCTCCAAGATGTGAAGGAATAAATCTTAAAACTTAAGATTCAACATTTTAAATTTTTTTTATGGAATTTGTGAAATAGATTTTGGTGAAATCTTCATTTTTGTTGTTGTTTGAATTGCATTTTTGAATGCATAAATGAATTCAACACTTTTAGAAACTATTATTATATCACTCTAATTCTAATTGTACACACTCCAACATAAAATTCCAATAATTTTTTACTGGATTTGAGATAAAATTATTCTCAAAATATACTTTAGAAATTATATATTTTTCGGTTTGATTGGGAAAATTTACTTATGATTGTGATCAGATGGCTTCCAGTATATAAGAAGTATGTTAACACATAGAATTGTAGTCCAATAATCTCCTTGAAGTGCGTCATTGATTTTAAATTTGGCGCTGTGCACTGGTTGAAATAGAGAGTTAGAGGTTTGACTACTTGTAGACATCCTCGAGCAATTTCAAAGATACTAGCATCAAACTCAAGACCATCAGGTACTCCATGAGGGTTTTCATCATGTTTGAAGTTCAAGAATGTAGTTTTGGATGTTTTTTCCTTTTGGCGCTGCGAAATGGTAAACAAGGGCATTGCGAACTCATTTCCTTCTAAACATTTGATCATAAATCCAAAACGATGATGTGGGTTTTTCTGAAATTTTTTGTGGAGGAGGATGATAATGGCATTGACTTGCTGACCAAATTTCAGCCTAACCCAGTTTGTAATTCGAGATATATAATTAAAACATAAGTGCGTTGCAAACTCTCAGTTTTGCATAGTTGTTGGATATTCATCTTGTTTGAAGGTTGCCACCTATCAAAAAAGGTTTGAATGGTCTCCTAGGATTTAGTTGAACATGAGCGACATGTGTTCCATCTCCAAATCAATCAAGATGACATGTTTCAAAACACATTTATCATCATAGACAAAATCCCCCCAAAATAGAAATTTATTAGGCTTTTGTTGGAATCTTTTGTAACAATACTCTTAAGTGAAGGAGGATCCTATTTAACTCCTTGGTTTTGACCTCCTTAGGGTAGATAGAGATTATTCACTATAAATGAAAGGGTTTTTGATGAGAAAAGGGGTTGGATTCATGATTCAAGAGAGAGGGGGTTTTGCAAGAAAAAAATCTCTGTGTATGATTGTAAGCATGAGGGCATGTTATTGTTAATACATTTCTGCCATTGAAGATTCATGAGAGTTGTCTTATCAACATGTTTTATTTCTCTTTATTTCTCCTTCATCTGACTAGAATAAAATTGCATAATATGAAGATCAAGGTTGCTTGTGATTAGGAGATTCATGAGCTACAAAGCTTGTATAAAATTGCATAATATGAAGATCAAGGTTGCTTGTGATTAGGAGATTCATGAGCTACAAAGCTTGTTAATTATTGTTTTGTTCAAATTTTCTTCAGTACATTCTATAGAGAGGATCTTTGTTTTGTGAACATTATGCTTTATGTCTTTTCCTCTCCATTCTTCTACCTGATAATATAAATGTGCATGGTGTTATGACTCCAAATGCAATGCCTCTCCAGACAGTTTGTTGCCCTTTTTTTTTATATTTATTACTGATCCACTAATCATAAACTTGATTTTATTATTTACATTCAAGTTTATTATTTACATTATGATGAAAACCAAAATATTCAGCAGAACGATATGATTGACCAAGAAAACTGCATATTTTCAAGTCCACCATTGTCAATTCACTGGTCAGTAACAAGATTCAAGATAGGATTCCATATCCACACCAAGAACTTTATCAGAATGCCATTCAAATTAAACGAAGCTCCTTTGGCATAGGCTTAGCCGCAAATGGGTTCAATTCCCATGGCAAGCCCAGATAAAACCGAGTAACCAGTTATGTTGGAAATCCTATACACAAGGATCCTCCTGCAAGAACCATCTCCCTTAGCCTTTCCATGAACATCATCGATGTCATTGCTCTTGCATATGACAGCAAATCCGCCACCACCATTAGCCCTACGATCCCTCCTATATGCCTCACCTCCTTTATCCTCGGTTAACAAAATATTATTCCAACATATCAGAAAATCACTCCAAGAGAATTCAAATTAACAAATCATGAACACTGATAAAATCGTTACTCGTCTCACCAGCGGTCAACCAACGTGAGATCGTCCTCAAAATCAAGCCTCTCAATGTTCTGTTTGACTCTGGGCAGATAAGCAGGAATTATTGTGGTACCAATAACATCCCCGTTTGCAAGAATGCGGTTGCTCCATGCTCTTCCCACACTGCAACAGTCTACAGATAATGATTGATCACGATAATACCTCCTCTTCCTTCAATTCTGATCGATGGATTCGGTAACTGCTTGGCTATCTTCTGCTTAAWTTTTCAAGTGCAGTCTGACAAAATTTTCAAACCGAAACCAAACCGCATTCAGTTTCTCGCAAAGCCGGGCCTGCATTGTGCTGTTTCATACACTAACTTCAATTTGCTTTCAACGCTTGCTATGTATTGAAGAATAAAATCGGATAATGGTGTGGGGAATCGATCTCGACCAGATTTTTTTATGGATAACTAAACCAGATATTCAACATGCTGGTTAACACAAAACAAATGCGTTGGCTAAACGTTCTAAATTCAACATGCCGGTTAACACAAAATAAATGTGTTGGTTAAAAGTTCTATTTTTTAGGTTGCTAGACAAAATCATTATTTTTTATTGTTTAAATTATATTTTTGAATTAAAATGAATTTAGTTTGTTGAAAAACTTCAAAAACACTCAGATTATATAAACTTAGCCACTCAAATCTACAGATCTAACCATTCTTCACCAAATTTCAAACAAAATCAAACAAAAAAAATACCTAAAAACAATCAAAATATAAAACGCTCAAAACAATTATAGAACAGTATCCGATGGTAAAGCAGGACAGCAAAATTCAAATTCAAATGGACGCAGGGAGACAGCAAAGTTGCATTAATGATAGCTGCATGTGCTGGTACATTCATCCACCAATCTCTAATAAATTAGGGACGCTCAAAACTAGGTGGCACAGACTCCAAAGGATAACGGAAATGTGGAAGCCTGTTGGAATCGCCGGACTATCGATGGCAGGAGTCAGGTGAAGAGAAGTAGTCAGAAAGAGGGTTGGCCCTTTAGACTACGCCAGAAGAAATCTTCTAAGTCCCTTGCGTCATTGGGAAAGTCCATGATTGCAAGTCCGTGATCAGATTAAAACAGAATCAGTTTACTCTTGTTTTCCTTCGTCTGATTCAAAGTGTCTTAACGCAAACCCAATTTGAAGTTTGCAACAGTTAATGTCATCGAAATTATTATCAGCGATTACATAGTTAGATTTTTGGGCGTCTCTTTCTGACTAAAAGTATTGAATTTGGATAGTTTAACAAAAGAAACTCACATTTTAACAAATTAAGTTAAAAAAATTAACAAGAAAAATGACACTTTCTATTAACCTGTACATCCATTTAATTTTGGATAATTTAAATTACAGTAAAATTTGTAATATTCATTATTTTTATATAAAATAATTTTATAACATACACACTCTAGTGTCATTGTATTTCCAGGGTTTTGTAGTATAAGGTTGTCAAAGTTATAACCCACACACTAGCAAACAAACTTTACTCTTTAAAGTTTTAACCCAAAAAACTTGATAGTAATATCCAAATAACCTATTTCTTGAATCAGATTAACCTACATTTTTTCAAATAAATCAATAATGTGATTTTAATGGCCTTGTCATTGTTCTAAGAAATGACTTTTTAAAGTCAAAATCCTCTCACATAAATCATATAAATCTATATGAAATCACTATTTTTTTGTTGTTCAAAATATATTTTTGAATGTTGAAATGGATTCAGCATGTTGAAAAACACCTAGAACACTTGGATTTTACAGAAATAATCACTCAAATTTGTTCATCTAACAATTTTTACCAGATTTCTAACAAATATCCCCTAAAAAAATACACATTCAATTAGTTTAATGAGTTCAATGAATAATCCATTCCACAATCCCAATCCCAATTTGGCCTAAAAAAAATCCCTCATCCTGCATAGAAATTTGGTTCGGAGATGGAAAATAAAAAAAAGAAGATAACAACGCATAAATTCACCATAACATCACAACAATTCTCATGAAATTTGAAAAACATAACATGTTAAAAATAAATGCTTTCTATTCTCCCATGCTTGCTTGTGAGTTATGTAGAAAATTCACGAACCTAATTCGCTAAGGTGTGAAGAAGCCACTGGATTTTATATACGAAATATATAATTCCATATTTTCTGAATTTTTTAATATTATAACAATGATATATCAGTGAGATATATATTCCAGTATCCAATTGGATTTTTTCATTTTTTTTAATATATGAATGAGATATATATTTTAGTATTTTTTTCATTTTTCACTTTTTTAAATTAATAGTATTCATAGACTTATATCAATTACTTTTATAAATGGGGTTGATTGACCTATATCAACTACTTTGTTAGTAATACAACAACAATAATATATCAATAAGATATATAGTTTAGTATCAAATTAGATTGTTTTACAGAGAAAAATCATTATGGTTGAGATTACAACTGCTTGGCTTTAGAGAAAAATCACTATGGTTGAGATTGCAACTGTTAGAGATAATGCCTAATTAATGCCACTACTAAAGTTCAGAGATTAAATTTGGTTAGCTAGAAGATGTTGAGAGATTCTCTCAACCTTTCCCTCCAAAAGTGGAATAAGTTGGATCTCACAACACCTATTAAGTGTTATGTATCTCTGTTTAATGTGTGCAATACAAACTATTATTTCTGTATGTGAACCTGTGCAATGGATGCTCTTCTAATTTTTAAATTGGTATCAAAGCCTGGTAATTTTTTAAATTGGTATGAGACCCTGGTAATAGACATGTGAGTTGGTAATAGACATGTGAGCTGTGTGTGTACGTGATCTGCTGTGCAAAAGAGACTGCTGTGTAAAAGAGACCCTACGCAGAAATCGCTGAAGGAATTGTCAGTAAAGAGAAGCCTGTGCGATGCCATCTGCATGAAAGGAGATATTCTGCTGTGCAAATCGTTGTGAAGAGGACTTGGTTTTTATAATTTTACTGTAAATTTTGTTTATGATTTTACTGTAAAGTTAGACAATGGTAGTTCACTGAAAATTTTCAAATATTTATTTTCAAAATTCAAGTTGTCCTCTTCAAGGAGTCCACGATCAACTTTGAGAAAACGGTTGAGATTGAGATCATTGCGTCAAAGAAAGATTGCTATAATCAGATCATATCTCCATGAAGACTTATGTAAGAGGCAGTCAAGCTATTGATGAAAAGTCGTCATTGTTGAGTTGAGACGCAGTGTTCTGGTATCCTGATTTGCTGCACGGAGAAGGCATCAGAGGTCCTTCATGAGTCAAAAGTCGCTGCCCAAGATTCATAGCTGTCACTTATTCGTGGAAGAAGTCGTCATTACTTGAAATCCATTGAACCATTGAAGAGTGTCTAGTATTTTCTATGTGAAAGTGCCATCGTTTAAAGATTTTGTTTGTTGGAAGGCCGCTGCCTTGGCTATAAGAAATCAATGCAGGCTTCCACGTTGAACAGAGTTGAGATTACGATAATCTCTTCATTGAAAATGATGCGCGCTTGACGAGGGCTCAATAAAAAAATGCTAAGTGGAAACAGCTACTTGTGGAAACCACTTTAGATGGTTTATCTTGTTTTTCTATATATATATTTATATATGTGTGGTGTGTTTAAAGTTTTTATATGTTTACGTGTTTATGTAAAAGAAAATAGGAATTCTTGTATCTTGATATCAGTCCCTGTTTCAAGAGCAATTGTTCTTATTTAAAGTCATTTTGTATATTTGAATGTTGAGGACATTCCGTATCCAAACTGGTCTTCTAGACACTGACAGATAGCTGAAGACAGAAATCCGAGAGATGGAGGCATGTTCATAGAATGCATCAATAATTGACATCTTTTCTCATGGAAACCCCGGTGAGCTGAGATTGTCAAAATTGTCAATCGTACAAGTGCATGAATGATGATCTAAAACATTTATACTTTAAATGAGTGGAAAGGAAAGCTTGAAGAAGAGTAAGAGAAAGAGCACAATCCAGATAATGCCTAATTAATGTAGGCATTAACATTAACAAGGGGTGTTACAGATAATACCTAATTAATGCCACTACTAAAGTTCAAGGATTGGATTTGGTTAGCTAGAAGATGTTGAGAGATTTTCTCAACCTTTCCCTCCAATGAGTGGAATAAATTGGATCTCACAACACCTATTTAAATGTTATGTATCTCTATTTAATATGTGCAATACAAACTATTATTTCTATGTGTGAATCCTGTGCAATGGATGCTCTTCTAATTTTTAAATGCAACTGATTGGATTTAAAAAAAAAAACATGTCTAAAAAACTATCAGAAAGAGAAACAGTTTGAATGCGAGTCACTTTACTGACTTTACTGTATGTCTAGATTGAAGCAAAACTTTAAAAATAAAAATAAGTGTTTCACAAAGAGAAGCAGAGTGAGTGCGAGTTACTCACTGTATGTGTAAATTGACCCTAAATTTTAAAAATAAGAAAAAAAATAGTGCTTCAGCTAGGATAGCCCGGTTTTAGGTGCATGGGACTGTTAGGTGGATGGTGTAACGTGGATAACCCCTAACGTCATGAAATTACTGCCGTCCTATCTGGTCCAGGGAAGAAATGCAGAGTATACAACCAACCAATAAATCCCAAATTGACATGGAAATATGTCAATATTTCTCAGCATTCAAGACTACCTAGCCGAAAATAAAGCTTTTTGACGTCACCTTATCAAATTCTCTTTAGCGGTGGCTCACTCCACACACCCAATTAAAATGCTCAAATTATTTGGGTGCATAACAATTTGATTGCAATTCAAACATCCTCGCGATTGGGTTTCCACGCCGATGTTTTATCCTTAGCATAGAGCTTAAAGCAGACAGAGACTGCGTTGAGCAGTGGTCAAGCTACAGACTGCTGGGAGTTCTAGTAGTCCAGATTCGATTCTCAGTGCGAGAGTGGTTCCTGTTAGTTGCAATGGTGAAGATGGCGAAGGGAAAGGAGGTGTTTGATTTGGCTAAAAGAGTGGCCAAGGGAAGATGGTTTGTACTGTTTGTGTCCTTCCTTATTATGTCCTGTGCTGGTGGCACTTACATATTTGGGCTCTACTCACAAGCAATAAAAACTTCCATGGGCTATGATCAGAGCACACTGGATACCTTGGGATTTTTCAAGGATCTCGGTGCTAATGTTGGGATCGTTTCAGGTCTCATCAATGAAGTCTGTCCTCCATGGGTTGTTCTTGGAGTTGGAGCTATTATGAATATCGTTGGATATTCCATGATATGGCTCTCTGTGACACGACGAGTTGCCAAGCCGAAGCTATGGCAGATGTATTTGTATATCTGCATCGGATCTAATTCCCAGTCATTTGCCGACACAGGAGCTTTGGTTACCTGTGTCAAGAATTTCCCGCAGAGCCGGGGAGTTGTGCTGGGGATTCTGAAAGGATTTGTTGGTCTGAGTGGAGCAATGTTTACTCAGATATATCATGCAGTTTATGGGAATAGTGCCAGTGGATCTGCGGGTGTGATTTTGCTGCTGGGCTGGTTGCCCAGTGCAGTTTCTCTGATTGTCATGTTTATAATTCGTCCTACGAAGGAGACCACGGAAAGAAATGAGCTGAAGCGATTCTACTATTTTCTCTACATAGCTCTGGGATTGGCGGGATTTCTTATGGTTCTCATCGTGGTTGAGAATGTCTCAAAGAATTTCTCTATTGCAAGCTACAGAATCGTAGTTGCAGTTATCGTGCTTTTTCTTTCGCTTCCTCTCGTGGTGATTGCTAAGGCAGAGATGGACAAAAAGAAGCAGCAACAGATTTCCACCGAGAGCTCAACCGTAGAAATTGAAGTTGTAGATCATGCCAAAATCGCTGAGCATAAAATAGAAAATGAAGAGAAGAAAACCCAAACCCAACATTACCCCAATGAAGGAAGGTTGAATCTGAGCAGCGCAGAATATAGCAAAAAAGTGAGATCTTCTGTCGGATCCCGTATTGTGAAATTCTTCAAAGGCCCAAAAAGAGGAGATGACTTTACAATTCCTCAAGCTCTCGTAAGCATCGATATGCTGATCTTGTTTGTAGCCACTACTTGTGGGATTGGATCAACTCTGACCGCCATTGATAATATGGGACAGATTGGGAAAGCTCTTGGATACACTCACCGCAATATAAGCACCTTTATAGCTCTTATCAGCATATGGAATTTTCTAGGCCGTGTTGTTGCTGGTGTTTTATCAGAAATCCTTCTCCAGAAGTATAAATTTCCCAGGCCGCTGATGATGACTATAGTTTTATTTATTGCTTGTATTGGGCATATTTTCATAGCCTTCGCTCTTCCTGGTTCTCTGTACGTTGCATCCATTATAATTGGACTTTGTTTTGGAGCTCAATGGCCTATTTTGTTTGCTGTCATCTCAGAGCTTTTTGGTCTCAAGTATTATGCTACTCTCTATAATCTTGGATCAGCAGCGAGCCCCTTGGGATCTTATCTTTTGTCTGTGAAAGTTGTGGGAGACTTGTACGACCAAGAAGCAAGAAGGCAGTGTGCTGCTCTCCAGAATTGTAAAGAGATTACTTGCATTGGGCAAGAATGCTTTCGGCTTTCGTTTATCATTATGACTCTGGTGACCATTTTTGGAGCCTTGATTTCTGGCATTCTTGTTTTGAGAACAAGGCAATTCTACAGAACTGACATATATGCCAAGTTTCGAGAGCCAGAAAGCTCAGCTCCATCCCAATACGATAATCAGAGGAACGTGCCGATTACAAATGTTGAAATCTAGAGGGCGGCAATATAGTTGATTAAGGGTATAAAAATTAGCTATGTAGGGGTATAAGAATTGTAGGTGAACCACTTGAAGAATGTTCCTTCGAGATTGTCGGTATTAACTCCAGTTCGAGGCCTGGTGCATCCGTTAACCAAACAAATTATGATGTTGGAACTGACTGAATTTTAAAAAGCTCATCGGAACAAATGTATTTTGCATCCCCATATATATATGATGTGAGATATTGTGGTTTTCTAGCGGTCAATGTGGTCGCTAAAACATATTCTACATTGTTTCAATATCCAATTTTATCAATAATTTTCTGTACTCTTACCTATCTTTATAGTTCATATCGTTCTGTTCAGAGTAATTAGACCTACAATTTCTCTTCGCGAGGAAGAAAGATAACGAACATAAAGCCATCTCCAGCTTATCAAGGAAGAAATATTATAAGATAACGAACATAAAGCCATCTCCAGCTTATCAAGGAAGAAATATTATCCCATCCTGAAGGAAGAAATATTATTAATTCAATGACGAAATATTATTCCATCCTGAAGGAAGAAATATTATTAATTCAATGAAGAAGTAAGACTATTTATGTTGATTGAATCTCCCATGAACAGGCCTGGTGGAATTTGACGTTCTGTAAAATGTTTTTCTTTTCTGTATCAAAACTTATTTTACAGTTAGTTATGAATTTGGTAGATGATACGTTATACGTATAAAAATGTTTAAACTGTAGATTTGACTTTTAACTGTTCAGGTAACCTGTTATAAATTTTTACAGATATATAATTCTTTACAAATATATATACCCTTTTACAAATATAGATATAGTCTATAGTAACTAGTACATGTAACTCCTCCATACTATATGGATGGTGAGTGACTGAATTTGGTGGCTATAACTAGTACATGTAACTCCTCCATATTATAATGCATCAGATATGGTGACTGAATCAATTTTTTACAAATATAGACTAGTACATGTAATTTCTCCATACTATATGGTGAGTGATTGAATTTGGTGGCTATAACTAGTATATGTAACTTCTCCATATTATAATGGATATGATGACTAAATCAAATTTTTACAAATATAGATATAGTCTATAGTAACTAGTATATATAACTTCTCCATACTATATGGTAGTACATGTAATTTCTCCATACTATATGGTGAGTGACTGAATTTGGTGGCTATAACTAGTATATGTAACTTCTCCATATTATAATGGATATGATGACTAAATCAAATTTTTACAAATATAGATATAGTCTATAGTAACTAGTATATATAACTTCTCCATACTATATGGTGAGTGACCAAATTTGGTGACTATAACTAGTACATGTAACTCCTCCATATTATAATGGAGGAGATATGGTGACTGAATCAAATTTCCATATTATAATGCATCAGATATGGTGACTGAATCAAATTTTTACAAATATAGGTATAGTCTATAGTAACTAGTACATGTAACTCCTCCATACTATATGGTGAGTGACTGGATTTGGTGGCTATAACTAATACATGTAACTCCTCCATATTATAATGCATATTATAATGCATCAGATATGGTGACTGAATCTGGTTGCTGTAACTAGTACATGTAACTCCTCCATTCTATAATGCATCAGATACGGTGACTGAATCTGGTGGCTGCTGTCAGCCTGTCAGCCTGTGAATTTAGTGGCCATGGGCTTAGGGCAGCCTGTATGGTGACTGAATCTAGTGGCCATGGGCAGGGCATAGGGCATAAGCATTAGAAGCTCAAAGCAGTGACTGTGATTATGGAAATTTCAATTAACTGCAGCGACCATAATCATAATTAATCTAATTTTATCTTTTTCATTTGAAATCTCTGTCATATCTTTCATTCTCTCATTCTTTTCACAGTCTTGCTAATGTTGTTAATGGTATATTTTTTTAAAGAATAATAAGAACAAAGTTTATGAAAATGAGCTGGGGCATTCTCTCCACTCAAAATTGTATCAAAATTGTATGGTCAAAATTTGAAAAAAGATGAAAAAATTAGGAAGGTAAAATTCACATGACATTTTTGGATTGCATTGAATTTGATATTTTTGGATTTTAATAAAAACAGAGTCTATGAAAGTGAGCTGGGTATTCTCCACCCAAAATTGGATTGCATTGAATTTGATATTTTTGGATTTTAATAAAAACAAAGTCTATGAAAGTGAGTTGGGTATTCTCCACCCAAAATTGTATGGTTAAAATTTGAAAAAAATATGAAAAAATTAGAAAGATAAAATTCACATTACATTTTGGATTGGATTGAATTTGATATTTTTGGATTTTAATAAGAAGAAAGTCTATGAAAGTGAGCTGGGCATTCTCTCCATCCAAAATTGTATGTCAAAATTTGAAAAAAATTGAAAAAATTAGGAAGGTAAAATTCACATGACATTTTTGGATTGGATTGAATTTGATATTTTTGGATTTTCATAAAACTTAAAGTAAAAAGCATAAAAACACACAGTGATCAATTTTTTATTTGACAGGCAAATACGATGTGAAATTCCAGGCGTGCCCATGAACCGTTCTTATCAATCATGGGTGAATCTCCCATTCGAGTATCTGGTCATTAAGCTTTTGTTCTTCTGCCAATGTGAATGTGACTGGGCAATGTCCTGCTGTACATTAACAGAGTATCCTAGAACCAAAAAAGTTAACTTTGGCCTTCAATAAATCTAACAGGATAGGCCAAATGATTTGAGTGGTGTTTGGTCTAATCAAATGACGGTAGATCCTGTGGGACCTCGGAACATTCTTTACAACTGGAATGTTGAGCTTTTTGAGCGTGGTTGCTGTGGCGTACAAGCAAATGAAAAGTAGTTTAATCTTTATAATGTTGGAAATCTAAGTTTGGATCTATGTTTAGTTGAGAAGAATAATAAACGAAGATTTTAGTATGGTAATTTGAGTTAGAGAATTTGGTGACATAGAAGGTATTTAACTCTTTACAATGTTGGAACTCGAAGTTTGAATCTATGTTTAGTTGAGAAGACTAATAGATTCAGCTTTTAGTATGGTAATTTGGATTAAAAATTTTTATATTGGAAGTTGAGTGTTTACAGATTTTCCAATTTATTTTAAGTTTGGATTTATGTTTTGTTGAAAAGAATATTAAACTAATTTTTTTTAAGGATTAAAAAAATTGTGTTAATAGTTTTTTTTTGTTTTTAATGTCAATTGCATTTGATTTCTTTTTGGCTTGGGTATTTTTGAGAGTCATTTTGATGGCATTTGGAAATGGCACAATCGCTGTAAATTGGGTGATGTTTATTTTACTTTTTTGTCTGAATTAGAAGACAAATCTTTATGAAATTATAATTTTCTGTTGTTTAAATTGTATTTTTAATCTAAAAATGAATTCAAAGTATTGAAAAATTCTTAAACATTCTAATTACACAAAATTAACCACTTAAATCTTCAAATCCAACAAATTTTAGTTAAAAATTTTGAATAAAATAAAACAAAAAATATCATAAAAAAACAAAAACATAAATTGTGTTAATGAAAATTTTAACCATGAGACCATAACTTTCTTTGAAAGCTGACCCGCTATAAAAGCAAACTCGCCGACCAAAATGACTTTCCCGGTCGATAATTTAAGTAGTCGATTAAATTTATTGTAAAACATCTTCCTTTTAACTTTCAATCGGCGCTGGAATTTGCGTTCGGTGTAACTTTTTCATGGAGGAAGTCGACCTTATTATCCCAGTATTTTCACTGAAATTGAATTTGATTCAACTAGGTTTTATTTTTTATTTTTTCTGCAGCAAATTATTATTATTATTTCTGTATTTTCATGGTATGGAAGTAATAAGGTGATCTATCAGTATGGGAGTATGGGAGAGATGTCGCGTAATGTTATGTTAAGTTACATGATAATAAAAGAAAATTAAATAAAAAATAACTAAATACTTATGTATATATTACAATATTAAATAAGAAGAGTAGATTTATTTTAAATTTGAATTTATCAGTATGGGAGTATGGGAGAGATGTCACGTAATGTTATGTTATATGATAATAAAAAAAAATTAAATAAAAAATAACTAAATACTTATGTATATATTATAATATTTAAAATATTAAATAAAAAGAGTAGATTTATTTTAAATTTGAATTTATCATCTAAAATTTTAAAGTGTAACTTTTTTGTCATTTAATATAAATGAATTAATATTTGATATGAAATAAAATGAAAAGATAAAAAATATATATACACCTTCACTGTTTTTTTTATAGATTGAGTTTGAAATGGATCTTTACCTTCAATATATGTTCATGCAATTAAAGTGTAAATTTTGTGAGACCACTATAAATCCATTTACATACTTTTAAAAAATATATATATAGGAAATTCATCTTTAAACCATTTTAAGATTTTTATCTGAATTTTTTTATTTAAAGGGTATATTTTCATTTCTGCAAAATGTCTTTTAGATTTTAAATTATTTACTTGTTTTCCTTACATTCAAGGAATACAAACTCTTAAGTGATAAAAAATAGCTTTAAGTGGTGTTTTAATGTTTTAATGACATTGCACTTTTGAATGCATAAATGGATTCAACACCTTAAAAAATCCATGTGCAATCTCAACCATTGATATTTGCAATTCTAACAATTCTTCCAAAATTTTAATCAAATTTTAGAAATCAGTGTTTGAAAAATAGAATGTTTAAACTACTCCCCTACTAATAACACTATATCCAAAAACCAGATGACAATATAACCTCTTATCAATAAATTACACTTCTTAAACAATCTGTTATCACATAAACTTGTCAGAGTCTTGTCAATCTGGGGTTTTTGCCTAAGTCTGTAATTTTGTCTGTCTCTCCTCCTTTTGCAGACCCAATCATAAGGTTTCTTCCTTTCAGTTTATAGTTTTCTTCCTTTTCCTGCCTGAGAGGTGTCGGCCCTAAACCTTTATGTTTTCTCTGAGGTCGATCACTTCTCCCTCTTCATCTCTATCACCGATCCTTTAGCCTTATCCATGTGCCCTCAGTTAGTCATCCAAGTACTCAATTACAGAGGCTGCAACCATAAGCACAAGCGCAACACTTAGAGCGGTTTGATATGGACTCAAATCAAGTGAGCGAGCAAGATCAGATTTCAACGGCGAAGATCCACCAGGCAGATTGGATCGACGACCATCGGGCGATCGGGATCATAGAGTTACACGAAGTATAGCGTCAGACAGAATTTTGAAATCGCGAGGCCAATCCTAGTCGTTGATCCTGGGAAGGACACATTGCATAAGACTAACATTTCGCTGACCTACAGAATGGAGGAGTCAAAGAGCAGAGTCATGAGGACTCACGAAATGCGAAGTCGTGAAATGATCTGGGCTATCTATTTCAGAAGGACACGTGGCACAGGATCCATGGAGAAAGTATTTTCAAGAAGGCTGAGATGAGAAGTGTCGATGGTCCGAGGTCCCGAAATACGGATATGATCTAGGTCATCCGATGAAAGGGGACGCATGTCAAGCAATCACGACTTCGTGATTTGGGGATTTTAGCATGGAACACACTGTGAACTCGCGAAACACAAAGTCCCAAAATGCCTGGGAATTAGGCCCACGATCACAGCCCAAGGTCATATAGAAGCAAGGTCGTAAATAAAGGTAGACGTCTGATTGAGCGGCAAGCAGCCGAGGCCATTCGAGGAGATGATCATGGCCATCGAGTTCAAAGCAAATCCGATCGCTGATCCAGATGGGCAGTTTCGCGATTTCGAGCGTCGGGATTTTTGAAATCAAGGGGAGTGAAAACTCCCGAATGAGAAATCCCGAAATTTCATATGGGATAAGCACGGGGTCGCATGGGGCAATGAAAAAGAACTATGCAAAAGATCAAAGCGCTCAAGTTGGTCACAGAGAAAGATCTGCGTGACCTCGAGGCGTCAAAATTGACTTGAAGGAGTCATGAGCTCACCTGGAGCATTCATGGGTGTCATACCTCACCCTGATCCCAATGAAAGTAGTTAATGAAAATGGGGAAGGTGGTTGAAACCTCATTTCACCACTTAAATGGTAAGCATTGAAAAACTGGTCATGGAGGATAGATAGTCAGCCAAAAGTTCCCCTGCCATGGATTTTTCTTGTGAAGCCCATACTAATCTGATCTTGCATCTGACGAAAGAATGCAAGTGCACTCTGACAGAGGAAGATGAAAACGCCAAGCCTTGAATGCTATGACCAGAACGCGCTCTGAGGAGAGCTAGTAGTTCTGAGTATAAATAGTTAGTTTTGATATTTTGTTAGGGTCGATGGTTGAGTTAAGCTCCCAGATTGTAAAGTTTTAATGAAGCCTCTGGTCTTCTAGTTATGTATCTGTATTTGAGACTTCTTGTTTAATGTAAGTCATCTTCTTTTCATATCTCTGTAAACAATTTTGTTAGAACACTCGGGCATGGAGGATCCAGTCGAGAGTAGTTATGTTTTTGTGATGTAGGTTTGATCACAGTGACATTGCGACCAATTTTAATCAGTTTCTGTGTTATCTTTTCCTTCCAACGCTAAATGACTCGGGCATGGATGATCTAGTCGGGTTGTTGTTATTGAATTGTGATGTATGTTTGATTTCAATTCAGTGATAATTTCATTCAGTTCCTTAAAACTGTGAACCGAGAGGATCTTGTCTTCTGAGTTTTTCCTCTTTAGGCTGCTGGCAGACTGGATGTCCATAGCAGACCTCTTCACTCTCCTCAAGTTCTTCCCCCTACTCAACTTTATTACAACTTACTGACGGGTGGAATCATGAAGGTGGGTTACACTTTCGTGACAATCGGGTCTCCAAAATTCCGAAAATCATTTTTTCGGCCGAAAGTACTATTTTTTGGCCAGAAACTATTTCGACCGAACCTTTGAACGTCAAATCGAACGACACCCTGATGATGCCCTCAATTTCTGTGTACAATTTTAGCCAGACGGATATTTTTTCATCCAGTAATGTCTTTTCGACCGAAAGATATTCCGGAAGTTCTTTCGGTCGAAACATTATTTCGGTTGAAACATCTTTTGGTCGAACAAATGTTTATATATTACCCGCACATCGCTCCTTTCATAGTTTTTGCGAGTTCATAACTTGTTGTGCGGAGAGCGTTTGGTGTTGTTGGCATTTGTTGTTGTTGTTGGCGTTTGTTGGGGGCGTTTGTTGCGGACAGACAGGTGGTGGATGTTGGAGCAGTAGACATCATACATGTATGTTTAGATTAGAGTTATAATTTATAATAGAATTATAATTTAGATTAAAATTAGATTTTAGATTATAATTTAAATTAGATTAGAATTTAGATTTTTAAATTAGGATTTAAATTTGTTTTTTAGATTGTTGATAGAGCCATATTCGACCCTGTCCAT
>SNQJ01S0027713.1:0-32522 GCA_010110895.2 Picea sitchensis
CTATTGGCCATGATAGAATTATTTCTTTGATTGTTGTTCATTTACTGTACAAATCAAATACTTTAGAAAGAAACAAGTATAAATAGACTGTATTGAAATTTATATTATTATGTTGAGTATTGGTGGAAAAGAATAAAAGTCCCAAATACACTCTTTTTATCTATTAACACAGAAAGATATTGATGCAGTAGAACTCACAATGTTTGAAAAAATACATTTATTATAGTCAATAGGTCGATGAAGAAATAGTACAGATGGGGTTCCCATAGACCCAAGAACTCCATAACTAGTTTAAACAGAGTTTTAAAGAGTGTAAATGAAAATGTTTGTAACTAAAGTGAATGTGTGCATGGACTAGTGAAAGGAAAAACATGGAACCATAATAACTTTTGGTAGCAGAACACTTCTTTCATAAAGTACATTGTTATTTCCAACCTACAAGAGAGAAATGTGAAGGTTTTCATATCTTTACTAGTGTCTAAGTCTTTAAAGAATGAGATAATTAAAATAATTCAAAGGCATAACTTATCTTGGATCCCTATGAATATTAGATCCTATTCATTTTCCCTTGCGAAGTAGTGGATCCACGATTCAGGAGGAGGAGTAGGTGTGTAGCCATCTAATGGGTTCCCGTGCAAAGAAAAAGGGACCCATCATAAAATTATATCCATGCCAAATTATTCACTTGCAAAATAAAAGGAAGTAAACAAACTGTGACATCCCCAAAAAATAAACTATCCTTGAATTCGAAAATTGTTGAAAAAATTATTTCGTTTTAGGTAAATTTGAATTTGGAAATTTTTTTCCATTTATGGCAATTTCAAATTTCGAAATTGGTAAATTGTAATTAATTATTATGACTATTGGGTAGAGATCTGATTTGACCCAACTAACTATTTGACTATGACACTTGTATGAAAACATAATATTTTATATTTATTTCAGGAGGACAAATGGAATAGCCATGTTAAAATCACTTGACCATGACTCCATGAGTGGGGAACATGTTGGAACTACTTCAGGACTGATTGTTACAAGTGGAAAATCAGGGATTTGGCCATTGGTAGCCCGTGAAAATCAGGGATTTAGAAAGTTGCGAAAATTCCCAAGAGAGGGAAAAGAACTAGGCAAAAAGGATTGTTTTGATAAAGAGCATATGTGAGGAGGCAGGACGCTACCTAGTATGCCAGGAAAGAGACTATTGGTTTTCTTGTTGTCATGAACACTATTGATTGAGAGTGAGGCAAGATGAGACAGCTGAAATGGAAAGACATTGTTGAGGAGGAGGTTCCAAGTTCGCCCTCATGGGTTCATGGTCAAGCTAGGGGGTGAATCAGGCAAGTAGTTTGGTTGCCCTATTCTACGGTTGGGAGGAACGTGGTTGTTCGTTTTGTCTTCCAGCTAGTTGTTTCAGATATGCAATCTTCCCTTCTCTGATTGAGTGATTACATCTAATTGTTGTAATGCATCTGTTTGAATGACCATATATCTGTTGTAATGTTTCGAGTTGTATCTAAACTAAATTATTTCTATCTCTGTGGATGGAATTAGTTACAAATGTGGGGTAATCATTAAAGTCTATATGGATACAATAACCTGAGAGAAAAAATTTCGATTATAGGAATATGTGGTCCAGATTGCTACATAATAGTTTATAAATCATTTTCTGAAATCATTCCTGAGCAGCCCTTTATGATCGAATTAAAATCTGTACGAAAGTTAGAAATGATTTTATTTCCTCCTAGAATAATAAAATAGATTTGTGTGATTAAATTATGGAAGTAACTTCTATTCTATGATGGGATTTCTATTATAATAGAGGTATTTCCTGTACATCGAAATTTCTGGTGTAAAACATCTAGGCATGAACAGATTGAAACTAGTCTATATATATGAAGTAAGCATTTTCAGCAAGTGCAAATTTAGGATCATAATTGCAAACTGGATGCTATCTACCACTTTGTGTATATTTAAGCCACTTCCAGTCAATAAAATTCCACGATAGGTATGTAATAAGTATATATCTAATTATTATTGGTAGGAATGATAATGAAATACATAATCTAATGTCTACATAAACAAATACATATATATAACTATATGTATGTATGTATTCATAAGAAATTTCTTTGATACTTCGAATATAATAAATCTCTGATAGACACACAACCATAACTATAATTCAATTGCATAAGAGTTGGAATACTCTAGTTAAAGCAACAACCGATATACTTAATTCAATTTAAATCGAATACAGTAGGCCAAAAGATACCAGTAAATCCATTGTTAAACTATGGAAAACTCTTTCCTTTCTATGACGAGATAGACCAATGGTATAAAATAGATTCGAGTTGCATAACTAATGAGTACATCGTTCGAATTTAAAATACAGAATTACTTTGACACAGATTAACTTTTCGAGCGAATTTGAATAAGTTATCTTTCAATAATTAAAGACTAGAAGTATATTACATAGTTGACCGAACTATTTAATTATTTACAGACTCAATACTTATACAGGAACTGGCATTATACCATTAATGGAAGAATGACCCCAAGGGCTTACTCCAACAAGCGTTACAGTAGACACAAAACTAGTTAAAACAAAGCTAATTGAATCATGATATCCTTAGACGATGGTAGAACCTGTAGAGTTAGCCGAGGTGTGAGAGGTTCGAAACCCGAATACCTTTTGCGCAGGAGGAAGTGATGGGTATCTGAGACTTGTGCGGACGGATACCCTGTAAGTAATCAAATCCGGTAGACATTAGTCTTTATTCAAGAAATAAGTATCCAAGAAAATTATATTGCAATAAGACTATAAAAGTTAAACCGAGGTTTCCCTTTCAGGAAGATACTTATCTTGTTGATGCATGGGTTCAGATCCTTTCCCCATTGCTTGCTATCTGTTTAGATGTTTGGGCTGAGGGAGGAGGACGCAATACCATCTCTTATGGGTCCTCGCATCGACAAGGCCGATCATTAGTGACAATAACAAGTTTTATAACGAAACCCTTAACTTGAAAATAGTGCAAACTTTGCCATAAGAGGAAACCAAAGCAATATTATAGAATTTTCACACAGCATATGGACATGATTAAAGAGTCAAATCTAAATCAGTTCTGAATTGAAACTGTAATGAATAAATGTAAAAAATCAATAGTAAGAGCAAAGTCATCACGCTATGGTGTTCAAAGGACGAAAATAAATCATCGCCCGTCAAGATGACATGGCTTCATGACACACATGGAAATTTTATGCTACAGGAATCCCAGTAAAATTATTCAAGGTATTACGGAAACAAGAGATGTCAATGGTAATAGAAGGACCAGTCGAGGGTTTGGTAAATCTATAGGATGGTGACTCCATCCATTTCAGGGGAGACAAATAAAATAAATATAACATATTACTTACCAAATAAAAAGAGTCAACATCTTTGAATTATACACAGAACCAACCTATCTCCGCAATATTATTGAGGAAGAACGATAATAAGAATAACAAAAATAAGTTGATATATATACTATGACTTAGGAACCAAGGCTCATCACTTATTGGAGGAGAGGCGTATGCTTCAAACAAACCTAACTCTGAAAGACTCCAGTGGATACTACAAAGGGACCCCAAATTCCTAACCAAGAATGGATATTGATAAGCCCAGGGAGGAAATCGTTTTCCCAGGACAACGGGGCAAATTTTTAAAAGTTTTGCAGAAAAAAAAAATTTCGTAAGGAAGAACACAACAGAGAAAAGGGAAACACTACAGAAACTGACGGAACAATAGAACACCTAACATTATTTCCAAATATTTACATCTCCTTGTTGTTTATCTATCTCGGTATTGTGTTTAAAGAACTTACCAGGGCCTAGGGCCGCGCCGGTAGTTACACCCTAGAGAAACTGCCTTCACTCACAACAGTCTTTGCCTCTGAAATTGGGGTATGCCGAACCTCTTCATGAAAAATCAGGAATGAAAAAGTGATAAACATATTCTAACCCTAAGTGGCACCTTGTCGCCTCGTAGTAAATGTAGGATAGACTACCATGTGACAATGGCAAAGTTAATATGACAGCTTGGATATGGAGCCAGTAAATACAAAGGAATTCGTAGGATGGACTTAAATGAAGTTACAGAACTTTAAATTTTATGGCAGTAATCCATCTCGTCCACTTAAAGAAGTTTTTGATGGGACACCGTCACGACTTGAGTTAAACCATTTTTCACCCTCTGTGTAAATCTGAGACAGCAGTTAGATCCTAGCTGTCAACATACCATTGGCCTTTGGATCTCACACTTTCATTCAATCAAACACTGATTCTAAAGAACTACAAAATAACTAGGACTCAGTAGTTATGTTAGTTGTCTGGTGTAAGAGAAAACCCGACCCCCATGTCTATTATGATTAAGAAATAATTAAGGATTCCTGCCATAACACCACAGGTGGATATGTGCGCGAACTTGAAGTCTTGTGTTATTTTAAAAATAATTTGCATCATGTACTGTGAAACTAGTCTTATATGTGTAGCCTATAGGTATATGTAAGGGGGTTTATCAATAATCTAGGGAACCTTTCCTCATAACCTTCTACGCATGTCATGAATAGGAAATCTGGTGGTATGTAGAGAACTAAGAGTTTGTATCAAGTAATTTATAATAGAACTTTAAAGTAAAGTTGTATTACAAAATTTCCTAACCAATCGACAACAGAGTTGCATGACTAGAACCCCTTTTCCACCAAGAAATTGTTTAAACAATTTTTTTTATTTTTTTTTTCGTAAATATGAGGATCATTACATATGGTATTAGAGAAAAGTTTAAAACACTGGGCCTTGAACAGGGCCACTTTAAATTCTTGGCATATATTTTTACTTATGCCAAACTAATAAACCTTCATTGTTACAAACATAAAACCTTTTATGTTTTGTGTTAATCATGGCAGCACAAGATGACGGGGAAATCAGAATCGATGGAATCCTGAACAAAGACTTCCCCAAAATCAGAGAAAGAATAGTGACGGAATCTCACCTACTGAAGTACTGGAAACAATGAGGAATCTCATCGTCGAACTAGAGGTTTTCAAAGCCGAAAATGAAAAACTAAAGAAAGATCAACAGGGACAACAGGAAATAAATGAAGTCTTGTTGTGCATTATAGTGATGAATAAAATCCCAAAGGATGATAATAACGATGAAGAAGTTTTCAAGAGGGCTTCCAAGAACTCTAGACCTGAAACAGAAAAAGGAGACAGTTCATCTGAAGGTACACCTTCAGCTGAGGAGAAAAAAAAAATAGACAGAAAGAGAAAACAAGTAGACCACCTTGAAGGAGAATTCAAGAAAATTAAACTAGATACCTTTGATGGATAATCCAGGGTAGGAGAAGAAGCTAAGGCATGGTTATTGTACATAAAAAAATACTTTCAGATATATAACTACTCCAGCAATATGAAGGTCAGAATGGCCATATACAATCTGAAAAGGAAGGCCAGTATTTGGTGGCAGGACCTGAAATTGGCCAAGGGCCTAAAGGAGAAATAGATGGAATTTTCCGACTTTAAGAAATATTTCAAGAAACAATACCTATCTGAAAGATATTGTGAAAGGAAAACAAAATAATTTTACAAGTTAAGACTTGGACAGATGACAATGGAGGACCTTATAAATAAATTCCTAGAATTACTAAGGTTCGTACCTTACATCTGGGAGGATAAGGTGAAAAACCAATGATTCTTAAGTTGTTTACCACAGTCCTATAGGGACATAGTTGAGTTTGACAACCCCAAGTCCTTGAGTGAAGTATTCAGGAAAGCACGAATGTGCTACGACCAATACAAACAGCAGGCAAAGTTTCCCAAAGCCTGGAAGGATAAGAAACAAGATCGACTGAACCAATAGAAGAAGGGATACCAGCCAACTCCTTATTAGAATGCAGAAAAAAGATTTCTGAGAAAATATTTTCACTCCAACCATCCGAATACGCAAGGTAGCGGTAAACCGGTAAATCTGGGAATGAAGAAGTTTGGGGACATCCCCAACAAACCGTTAAAGTGATGGGAATGTGGAGAACCTCACCTAAGGAGGAACTATCCACGTTTAATTTCAGCAAACATAATTGTTGTTCATAACTTGAAGGAAGCCTCGATGGTGGGTGATGTGGGCAGAATCCTGCATCAGATAAATGCATCCATAGATGGTCGACAAGCTGACCACCAGTCCTTTGTGGTAGAAATCGAAGGTAAAATCAATAACACTTGAATTTCTGTTTTAATTGACCCTGGAGCTACATTAAGTTATATTACTCCTGGTATAGTAGAGTCAAATAAACTTAAGAAACTGAAGCACGCAAAATCATGGCTGGTACAACTAGCTACCAAAACTAAAAGGAAATTAATTAACTTTATTTCTGATTTTGAGTTCAACTTAGATGGTCAAAACATAAGGACAAATCTGAACATCCTACCACTAGGATCTTATGATATGATTATCAGAATGGATTGGTTGGAAAAGAAAAAGGTAGTACTCGGTTGTTATACAAAGACACTTAACTATAAAGATGATTATGACACTACTAGAACAACTTAGGGTATACCAAAACATGTATCGGTTAGACAAGTTTCCGCGATGCAATTCAACAAATGTATGAGAAAGGGATGTCAAGTTTATGTCATCCAAGTAACAAACCTGTTAGAAAAGAAAGACAAACCTAACTTGGAAGACTTCATTGTTTTGCACGATTTCAGAGACGTATTCATTGATGAAATACCTGAATTACCTCCTAGAAGAGAAATAGACTTCTCCATAGACCTGCTACCTAGTTCATCCCCTATCTCGAAAGCACCTTACTGAATGAGTATATCAAAATTGACAGAATTGAAAATACAACTGCAGGAGTTATTGGACAAAGAGTATATCAGACCGAGCATTTCACCTTGGGGAGAAACCATCCTCTTTCCGAAGAAGAAAGATGGTACTCTAAGACAATGTATCGATTATGTATAATTGAACAAAGTGACTATTAAAAACAAGTACCCCTTACCTAGGATAAATGATATGTTCGATCAAGTAGGTAGGGAAAATATCTTTTCGAAGTTGGATTTACGATCTGGATATCATCAAGTTAGGATAAAAGGCGAGGACATAAGAAAGACAAATTTTCGAACAAGATATGGACATTATGAATTTGTGGTCATACCTTTCGGACTCACTAACGTGCCAACCACATTCATGTGCTTAATGAATAGTATTTTTAGTCAATACTTGAACAAATTCTTGTTGGTTTTTATTGATGATATTCTGGTATATTCAAAAACAGAAGAAGAACACGAAGAACACTTAAGAATCGTCCTGCAAACTTTGAGGAAGAACCAACTATATGCTAAATTTGATAAGTGTGATTTTTATCAAAAGAAGATACAATACCTAGGACATGTAATTTCTGCAGAGGGCATTGCAGTAGACCCTAAGAAAGTAAGAGCCATTATGGAATGGTCATTACCGAAGGATGTTGTGGACATCCAGTCATTCATGGGAATCACCAGCTATTATCATAGATTTATAGAGGGGTTTTCCAAAATAGCCTACCCCATCACATTGTTACAAAAGAAAGGGACCAAGTTTAATTGGTCACAAAAGTGCCAAGATAGTTTTAATAAGTTGAATGAATTATTAATGACTGCACCCATTTTAAAGGTAGAAGACTGAGATAAAGACTTTACAGTATGTGTCGACGCGAGTAAAGAAGGACTAGGTGGTGTCCTAACTCAAGAAGGACATGTTATTTGTTATGAGTCTCGGAAGTTAAAGGAACATGAGAGAAACTATGCCATTCATGATTTAAAATTGGCAGCAGTAATACACGCCTTAAAAATGTGGTGACACTACATAATGGGTAAAAATTTTCTGCTATTGACAGATAACAACAAGGTGAAATACATGTTTAACCAACCAGATCTTAATGCAAGTCAAGTAAGGTGGCTAGCGTTTTTGAGCGAATTCGACTTTGAGGTAAGACATATCAAAGGTAAGGAAAATAAGGTAGTAGATGATCTGAGAAGAAGAGTCCACGGGATATTTGAGATAAACGTCAGCAGGGAAGAAAGCGATCTGGAACAGAGAATAAGGACGACGGGTATTAATGACGAAAATTACACTAAGTTAGTGGCTGAATTACAAGACACTACAACAAAACTAGACAAAACAGACCTAAGTATCGATAAAAATGGGTTACTACGATTTAAAAACAGACTTTACATACTCGATTCAACAGAGTTAAAGATAATAGTTCTCGATGAAGTGCATAAGAAACCGTATTCTAGTCATCCACGATACTAGAAAATGATAACAACACTCAGGAAATTTTTCTATTGGCCTAAGATGAAGGGAGAAACAAAAAAATACTTGGCTAGGTGCCAATATTGTCAGCAGGTAAAGGCCAAACACCATCATCCAACCTGCCTATTATAACCATTACTAGTACCAGAATTGAAATGGGAGACCATATCGCTGGACTTTATTACAGGTTTGCCCAAAACTCAGAAACATAATGACTCTATCATGGTTGTAATTGATAAACTCAGTAAGTCCGCACACTTTATTCCAGTAAAGTCTACTTTTAAAGCTATAAACATTGTTGAAATATTTATGAAAGAAATTTTTAGACTACATGGTATTCCTAAAATGGTGATTTCAGCTAGAGACGTAAAATTCACGTCCTCTTTTTGGAAGGAATTGTTTGCAGGGATAAATACCAATTTGAATTTTAGTACGAGCTATCATCCACAAATGGATGGACAAACCAAATTGTAGAATATATGCTCTGCATGTACGTAAGAACAAAACCAAGCAAATGGGAAGACTATCTACACCTGGTAGAATTTTCATATAACAATGGGTACCAAACTTTGTCTAAGCTAAGCCCCTTCGAAGTACTATATGAAAAAAAGTGTACGAATCCAATTAGTTGGGACAACCCGGCTGACAGACTTATGGTTGGACTAGATATTCTCCAAGAAATGGAAAGTATGGTAAGAAAGGTACAATGAAACTTAAAAGAGGCACAGGACAGGCAGAAGAGTTATGCAGACCAGAAAATAAGACACTTGGAGTTTCAAGTGGGGAATAATGTTTACTTAAAAGTCAAAGCCTAGAAAAGTTCACTAAAACTCGAGAACTATGCCAAGTTGGCACCCAGGTTTTGTGGGCCCTTCGAGATACTAGCTCGATTTGGATCCGTAGCATACCAACTTGCACTTCCGGCTAATCTAAAAATTCATAATGTATTTCATGTTTCTTTATTGAAAAAATATGTTCATGACCCTACTCATATGATTGATTGGAACTTGGTGCAGGTGGAACCAGAAGGCAAGTTCCAAGTGGAACACCTGCGGATTCTAGACCGAAGAGAAATAACACTTCGAAACAGAGTCGTCGTTCAGGTAAAGGTGCAATGGAAGCACTTTAGTCCTGAGGAGGCCACTTGGGAGTTGGAGGGAGAATTGTGGAAATATCATCCAATCATGTTCCAAGAAAGGAATGAACACTTAGGATAGTGTTTTACAGAAGGGGGAAAGGATGTGACATCCCCAAAAAATAAACTGTCCATGAATTCGAAAATTGTTGAAAATTTTATTCCGTTTTAGGTAAATTCGAATTTGGAAAATGTTTTCCATTTATGGCAATTTCAAATTTTGAATTTGGTAAATTGTAATTAATTATTATGACTTTTGGGAAGATATCTGATATGACCCAACTAACTATTTGACTATGACACTTGTATGAAAACAAAATATTTTATATTTATTGCAGGAGTACAAATGGAACAACCATGTTAAAATCAGCTGACCATGAATCCATGAGTGGGGAACATGTTGGAACTACCTCAGGACTGATTGTTACAAGTGGAAAATTAGGGATTTGGCCATTGGCAGTCCTTGAAAATCAGGGATTTAGAAAGTTGCAAAAATTCCCAAGAGAGGGAAAAGACCTAGGCAAAAAGGATTGTTTTGATAAATAACATATGTGAGGAGGCAGGACACTGCCTAGTATGTGGGGAAAGAGACTACTGGTTTTCTTGTTGTTATGAACACTACTGATTGAGTGTGAGGCAAGATGAGACTGCTGAAATGGAAATACATTGCTAAGGAGGAGGTTCCATGTTTTCCCTCATGGGTTCATGGTCAGGCTAGGGGGTGAATTGAGCAAGTAGTTTGGTTTCCCTATTCTACGATTGGGAGGAACGTGGTTGTTCCTTTTGTCTTCCAGTGAGCTATTTCAGATATGCAATCTTTCCTTCTCTGATTGAGTGATTACATCTAATTGTTGTAATGCATCTGTTTGAATGACCATATATCTGTTGTAATGTTTTGAGCTGTATCTAAATTGAATCATTTCTATCTCTATGGAGGGAATTAGTTACAGATGTAGTGTAATCATTAAAGTCTATATGGATACAATAACCAGAGAGAAAATTGTTCGATTATATGAATATGTGTAGTCCATATACCTACAGAATAGTTTATAAATCATTTTCTGAAATCATTCCTGGACAACCCTTTATGATTGAATTAGAATCTGTATGAAAGTTAGAAATTATTTGATTTCCTCCTAGAATAATCAAATCGATTTGTGTGATTAAATTATGGAAGTAACTTCTATTTTGTTATGGGATTTCCATTATAATAGAGGTATTTCCTATACATTGAAATTTATGGTGTAAAACATCTAGGCATGAACAGATTGAAATTAGTCTATATATATGAAGTAAGTATTTTCGGTAAGTGCAAATTCAGGCTCATAATTGCAAACTGGATTCTATCTACCACTTCGTGTAGATTTAAGCCACTCTGAGTCAATAAAATTCCATGATAGATCTGTAATAAGTATATATCTAATTACTATTGGTAGGCATGATAATGAAATACAAAATCTAATGTCTACATAAACAAATACGTATATATAACTATATGTATGTATGTATTCATAAGAAATTTCTCCGATACTCCAAATATGATAAATCTCTGACAGACACACAACCATAACTATAATTCAATTGCATAAGAGTTGGAATACTCTAGTTAAAGCAAGAGTCGATATACTTCATTCAATTTAAATCGAATACAGTAGGCCAAAAGATACCAGTAAATCCATTGTTAAACTATGGAAAACTCTTTCCTTTCTATGACGATATAGACCAATGGTATAGAATAGAGTTGAGTTGCATAAATAATGAGTACAACGTTCAAATTTAAAAGACAAAAATACTTTGACACAGATTAAATTTTCGAGCGAATTCGAATAGGTTGTCTTTCAATAATTAAAGAATAGAAGGGTAAAATCATGAATCTGGGTAACACTTTCGTGACAATCGGGTCTCCAAAATTTCTAGCAGCAATTTTTCGGCCCAAATATTTTTCGGCCGAAAATTTTCACGTCAAATTTAACGGTGCCCTCGAAATTCGTGTACAACGTTTTTTGGATGAATTATTTTCCCATGGTAAACATATTTCGGCCGAAATACTTTTCGGCCGAAACATTTTTTTTTAATGGATTCCGTTAAAAACTAGGTTTCGACCGAAAGAATATTTCGGCCGAAAACTTGAAAATGGGATTGTTTGCAGGAAAATGCAAATTCTCTCCATCTTACTTCATCTTTGGAGGTAGCAGACTCCTACAAATACTCAGAATTTAGTTTGAGAAATGATACGAACATTTTTAAAATTGAATTTACTTTCATTCGGTATAATTTGTTTTCATTTTCATTGTTTTTATCTAATTTTATTTAATTTTATTAAAAAATCACTAAATAATATTTTTAGGTGAGATTATGATTCGGTGAAATGAAAAATCTATATCTCTAAAAATACACAACCGAAAATTATGGAAAAATTATATTCATAATTGCTAAACTGTTCTCTTCAAAAGGGTATTTTTAGATTTTACTTTTAAGTAAAAATTAAGATAGATACAAGGTGTAGAAAAACACATGTTTAAAATCTGCAACGTTTTCATCTTAGTCAACTTAAAAAAATTCTAGAAATTATAATATTCATCCGTTAGATTCAAAATTATAGTCATAATAAAATAGAGTCTCTGTAGATTGTTGTAGTATATTTCATTTCTTAAAAACATAAGTTTAATAATAGATACATTGTTGTGGAAAACAATAACTTATTATCATTCCTTTCATGTTTAAGGAACATACTGTTAAACAATTGTCAAATTGACATATCAAATCTTGATAAAAAAAAATTGAAAAATAGTCATTAGAAACATAACAAAATTATTCACAATTTTTGTTTTTACTGTAAAGTGAAATTCTAAATAAAAAAATTACTTTGTATGTCGGAAGTTGAAGAACTTGTGAAAATACAGTTTTTTTTGTCATAAAACAAGAAAAAGTGTAACCCACCTTCATGATTTCACCCAGAAGTATATTACATATTTGACCAGACTCTTTAATTATTTACAGACTCAATACGTATATAGGAACTGGAATTATTCCATTAATGGAAGAATGACCCCAAGGGATTACTCCAACAAGTGTTACAGTAGACAAAAAACTAGTTACAACAAAGCTAGTTGAATCATGATATCCTTAGACGATGGTAGAACATGTAGAGTTAGACGAGGTGTGAGAGGTTTGAAACCCGAATACCTTTTGCGCAGGAGGCAGTGATGGGTATCTGAGACTTGTGCGGACGGATATCCTGTAAGTAATCAAATCTGGTAGACATTAGTCTTTATTCGAGAAATAAGTATCCAAGAAAAGTAGATTGCAATAAGACTATAAAAGTTAAATTGAGGTTTCCCTTTCAGGAAGATACTTATCTTGTTGATGCATGGGTTTGAATCCTTTCCCCATCGCCTACTATCTATTTAGATGTTCGGGACAAGGGAGGAGGATGCAGTACCATCTCTGATGGGTCCTTGCATTCACAAGGCCCATCATCAGTGACAATAACAAGTTTTATAACGAAACCCTTAACTTGAAAACAATGCAAACTTTTCCATAAGAGGAAACCAAAGTAATATTATAGACTTTTCACACAACATATGAACAATATGAAAGAGTTAAGTCTAAATCAGTTATGAACCAAAACTGTAACAAATAAATTTACAAAATCAACAGCAAGAGAAGAGTCATCGTGCTATGGTGTTCAAAGGATATAAATAAATCGTCGCCCATTAAGATGACAAGGCTTCATGACACACACGGAAATTTTATGCTACAGGACTCCCAGTAAAATTATTCAAGGTATTATGGAAACAAGAGATGCCAATGGTAATAGAAGGACCAGTCGAGGGTCTGGTAAATCTAAAGGATGGTGACTCCATCCATTTCAGAGGAGATAAATAAAAGATATATAACATATGACCTACAAAAAAGAAAGAGTCGACATATTTTAACTATAAACAGAACCAACCTATCCCTACAAGATTATTGAGGAAGAACGATAATAAGAATAACAAAAATAAGGCGGTATATATACTACAACTTAGGAACCAAGGCTCATCACTTATTGGAGGAGAGGCGTATGCTTCGAACAACCCTAAATACAAAAGTCTCTGGTGGCTACTACAAAGGGATCCCAAATGTCTAACCCAGAATGGATATCGACAATCCCAGGGAGGAAATCATTTTCCCAGGACAACGGGGTGAATTTTCGAAAGTTTTGCAGAAAAAAAAATTGTCGCAAGGAAGAACACAATAGAAAAAAGGGAAACACTACAAAAACTGATGGAACAACATAACACCTAAAATTATTTCCGAAGATTTACATCTCCTTGTTGTTTATATATCTCGTTATTATGTTTAAAGAAATTACTAGGGCCTAGGGTCACGCCGGTAGTTACACCCTGGAGAAACTGCCTTCACTCACAATAGTCTTCGCCTCTGAAATTGGGGTATGTTGAGCCTCTTCGTGAAAACTAAAGAATGACAAAGAGGTAAACGTAATATAACCCTAAGCGGCGCCTTGTCACCTTGTATTAAATGTAGGATGGATTGCCATGTGAAAATGGCAGAGTGAATATGACACCTTGGGTATGGAGCCAGTAACTACAAAGGAATTCGTAGGATGGCCTTAAATGAAGTTACAAAACTTTAAATTTTATTACAGTAATCCATCTCGTTCACTTAAAGAAGGTTTCGATGGGACACCTTCATGACTCAAGTTAAACCATTTTTCACCCTCTGTGTAAATCCAAGACAACAATTAGATCCTAGCTATTAGCATCCCACTAGCCTTTGGATTTCATACTTTCATTCAATCAACCACCGATTCTAAAGAACTACAAAATAACCAGGACTCAATAGTTAGGTTAGTTGTCTGGTGTAAGAGAAAACCTGACCCCCATGTCTATTATGATTAAGAACTAATTAAGGCTTCCTTCCATAACACCACAGGTGGATATGTGCATGAACTTGAAGTCTTGTGTTATTTATAACAATTTACATCATGTACTGTGAAACTAGTCTTATATGTGTATCCTATAGGTATACATAAGTGGGTTTACCAATAATCTGGGGAACCTTTCCTCGTAACCTTCTATGCATGTCACGAATAGGTAATCTTGTGGTATGTAGAGAACTAAGAGTTTGTATCAAAGACTTTATAATAGAACTTTAAAGTAAAGTTGTATTACATAATTTCCTAACCAATCAACAACAGAGTTGCATGACTAGAACCCCTTTTCCACTAAGAAACTGTTTAAACAATTTTATTTTATTTTTGTCGTAAATATGAAGATCATTACACAAACATTTTAATCAAGTTTTGTTTCTTCGTCATCCCAGTACAGGCCTTTAGATTATAAAATAGATATATTAGACACAAAAGAAAGTACATGATGTAATCAAGTGAAGGAACCTTTAACAAATAATTTAACCGAGAGGTAGAGATAGCAAGCTCTCTTCCTACAGAGGATAACAAGATACAAGATGTTCATCGAAATAGTCTAATTTTTTTCAGAACAAATCATCAAAGTGAATTACTTAAAAGTAATTACCAAAAATAATTGTATAGAGGACCAAAAAGAATGAAAGGAATTTTACTGTGACTAAGTCAATAATTAAAACAGAGCTACCTTTTGTTTTCCTGTAAATCAAAGATAAAAATTTCAACAAGAATAATGTTCACAGTAAAGAAATCATTAAACCAAAAGCATTTATAGAGATGCAAGGATGCGTTCTGGGGACATACAAATACTATAAAAACCTAATTCATATGTTAAAGTCTAATAATGCAAGTAACTCTGAAATTATGTAGATGGAGATCTCATTATATCAGATGAGCTAGAAAGTGAAGGTCGTTGTCGAGATGACTGTAATGTTTTAGGAGAGATTAAAACTTATTAGAGACATAGATCAATTTTTCTCAAACGAGTTCTAATATAAGGATTTAAATATTCATTTAGTACCTACAAGAAACTTTGAAAGATTTAAAAATGGAAAAAATCAGTTCAACTTACCTTTACGAATGGACAGAATTCGAATGTAAGAATTTAACCATACAAAGATTAAAACAGTCAAGTCTGTAACGAATTTAATAAGCGCAATAGACTTCACAAGTTACGACTAAGTCCTATATTAGTACTAACAACACGATAACTTCTTAGGGGAATGAATCTCATTAAGAGCCTGCACATACTAAGTCTCAAGGATAAGAATTATGTGGCACAAAACTTTCTAGACAAATGGTCACAGGGTGGTAATGACCTCTATTCAATCCTAAAACCAAACGGTAAAAAAAATAAAACACAAAGGCTTTAGTTTTGGAAATTCTTTACAGTGATTTCTGACCATGGGTTTGAATGGGGAGAAAACGAAAAGGGTACAGGCTTGAGGACTTATAGTCAACAAAGAAGAAGCATAGTAACCATATCTCTTAAATCAAACATGACTGATAATACTTAAAGGATTAACCATAGCTGACAAGTGAAACCTTTATCATTGTGGAACTTGGAACTAAATGTATACATAGGTGCTAATAATATATGGTCCAACCTTCAAACCAAAAGAAAATCACAAGGAATGTGAGACAGAACCCCTAGAGAATCGATTTTCACTAGAGGATGTTTTACATCAAAGAATACTTTGTACAGAGAATGCATGGCACTAGAGAACCTTTACAAATTTTACAGAGTATGTAGTTACTTACCCGTGCTGGTGGAGAACCTTTCCAACACATTTTTACATCCATTCCTCACTAGAGCCGAACCTCGCCAAAAATTCGCAGGTGACAATGAGTAACATAGTAAAGAAGAAAAATTCAAATGAGAACAAAGGGATGACTACAATGGACATAATGTGATGCAGTACCCCTCTCTTCTAGGGGCTACGTGACCTCCCAGTCAAGGATATTCAGTTACTTCAGCTGACTCATCTCTTTGGGCCTCTACTAGACCCAAACTTTAATTCAGATAGGTCCCTTGTTGTTACCCACGTAGGTTTGATTCACCCGCACAACCTTTTCCTGGTGCTTCTGGTAACAATCACTGGCGAGTGCTAGCTCCTCTACTAGGCCCTTCTCCTTGTGACCACAAGCTATGGCCCCAAGACATTCCCCCTTCACAAATTCAGGCTTCAGTGACTTTGAATGTAGCTTACTCCTTTTTCTTTGAACTATGCACTCACGAAATCACCCAAACAAAATCTACGGCCCATGCTTCTCCAATAGGCAGTGGTTGTGACCCACTTTGGGACTCCGACCTTCAGGAGTTCGTAGTGTTCCAAACTCCTTTTTCTCCCGAAGTGGCTTTTCTATGGACTGGAAAATATTCTTCCACGCATCCCCCTGGAAGATGTATGGTCCCAATTTATCTAGGTGGATATTGGTGGCCACCCACCTTTTCCAACTGGCTCAAAATAGTTTTCTGGCAAATTTGGCAATTTACTATTTTTAGCAGTTTTTAACTTCCGGGGCCATTTTGAGGGCCCAAATGAAGGTTTTTCGAGATAAAGGTTTTTTATGATAGTCAAAGGCATGATTGAGCCCCCAAAATGAATCTCCTCGACAATACCTTTCCAAAGATCTATCATGCGCATAAAACAAAGATCGTATGCAAAAGTTACGACCTTGAGAAGTTGATATACTAACTTACCCAAACGGGGCCCACATGACTTTTGGCTCTTCATATCCTAGGGTTAGGTTTTTGGATATCTAGGGTTTTGGGCATTCTTTATTATTACAAAAAGGCCTTCAGAGCCTCATTGTAATCATATTCTTGTGAATGTGAGTAGCCGTCACATCTCTTCTCAGAGATAAGCTGCCAACATTCTAGAGAGTCTTTCACTCTGTATTTTTACAGTCTCTGTACATTTCATTGATTAATAGAAATCGTGTATTACTGTATATATTTTTTTATGGTTTCATCTTTGATACATTTCTTTTATATTATTGAATATCTAAAATATCTCTATGAAATTCTTTATTATATCTTCACTCTCATTTCGTGTCAAAAATAATCTAGATCAGTGGTATCAGAGAAGGTTGTTCTTGATCATTTTTTCAGTGCATGTCCCTGATGAGGTCCGAGTATAGCAAGTTGGGTCTTGAGCTTGTCTCTCTTGAAGAAAATCTCTCTCGCACACCCAAGAAACCCTCAATGGAGGAAGAAAATAAAAACAACGGAGCAGACGATCCTATCATTCTGTTGCTTGAGCAAGCTCTCACGCGATAGAGGGACGAAATGATGGAGAATTTTTCCCACATTCTTCAATTCCTGTCGACAGAAAAAAGTGCATATTCATCAAGTGGCCACTTTGGAAGAACCTTGCCTTTCAAGATACAAGTTAATTTAGATATTCCTGTATTTGAAGGACAGATAGATGCAGAAGCCCTGGAAAAATGGTTAACTTTGCTAGAAGGTTATTTCTCTGTTCACAATGTTTCCGACAAATAAAAGATCACCTTCACACTCCTTAAAGATATCCCTCATGTCAAACATTGGTGGGAAACTTACTGGGAGAAAAGTTCCACAGATGAGTCTAGAATTTATGGGGCCGAGCCCACTTGGGATTTTTTTGTGGATGCTGTAAAGGAACATTATTATCCTGTTGGAAACTATGAGGACCAGTACATGAGATGGATCACATTGCGGTAAGAGAGGGGCCAAGCAGTTTCGAAGTTCACCAATACCTTCCATACCTTGCGCACAAAGCTGGGTATCAAAGACTCTGAAAGACATTTGGTTTTGAAATATCGTGGGGCTCTACACAGATACATCCAAACTGAAATGGATTTTCTGGACATCTCATCACTCGGTGCTGCTTATCGATATGTTGTTAAAAATGAGCAGAAATTTAAGCACCAAAATAAATGGGAGCTAGGGTCTGCAAATCCACAACAACCAAAGTATGACAAAGATGGCCCTAGCAAACAGTCTCCAAAAAACCATTCCAAGCCACATGAAAAGAAGGGTCATGGGAAGACAAAGAAGGAGACTAGAAAATGGTACGATTTCCAAAAAATCCCCTGGCACAACACTGATGAATGTCGCTCAAAACAGTCATCGGTGGCTGAGATCAAAGACAAGGAGTTGAACCCTGATTCAGAATCTGATTCTGAAAATACTGGTAAAGGACATATCATTGACGTAGACCCCACTGCTATTGTCATGACCACAACAATTCAACCAGGAGAACTAACAGATCCTGAAGAGGGGGAACGCCTTTTTCATTCACAGATTTGGGTGAAGGGGAACCCGCTGCATTTTATTGTTGATAGTAGAAGCCAGAAGAACCTCATCTTAGCAGAGGTCGTCAAATAGTCAGGACTATCGAAAACACCACACCCACAACCATACAGCATTAGGTGGCTTCACCAAGGTCGAGATATTCATGTCAGCCAGCAATGTCGATTGTCATATGGCATCCAACCCTTCAAGGATGAGGTATTATGTGATGTTGCCCCACTATATGTCTGTGATGTTCTCTTGGGCCAACCATATATGTGGAAGTGCCATGTTGTTTATGAGTCTCGACCCCACAATGTCATTGTTTCTCTAGGGGACCATCTCTATAGAATACTAGAGGTAATTCCAACTACTGTTCCACATAAAAAGTTCCACAAGGAAGTATATCATACTGCAAAATTCAGCGTCTTCACAATATGTTCAAAAGGGGAACAAAAGGACACTGCAACCACTACAGCTTCGCCCCAAGCACCTATATCCAATAGAAGCAAGTCGAAAAGGTTGCAACAAAGCACAAAGATTCCTTCTACACACTTTCCTCTCATGTAGCCTAACTTTTTGAACAACCTTAGCCTCAACAGATTCGTGATAGACTTCCACAAACTGAGCAATGCGACGTCTCCAGTAAGGCAAGCAGCTCACCAAGATGCAAATTCAGCAAATGCTTTTCCCTCTCCCCTGGGAACTCAATGCAATGGAGACCATTTCTTCCTAAGGATGGATGACTGATCCAGGTGGATATCAGTGGCCACACACCTTTTCTGACTGGCACAAAACAATTTTCTAGCAAATTTGGCAATTTACTATTTTTAGCAGTTTTTAACTTTTGGAGCCATTTTGAGGGCCCAAATGAAGGTTTTTCAAGATCAAGGTTCTTGATGATATCTAAAGGCACTATTGATCACCCAAAATTAATCTACTCGACGATACCTTTCCAACAAGCTATCATATGCTTAAAACGAAGATCGTATGCAAAAGTTATGACCCCGGGAAGTTGATGTACTAACTTACCCAAACGGGGCCCACATGACTTTTGGCGCTTCATCTCCTAGGGTTAGGTTTTTGGATATCTAGGGTTTTTGGCATTCCTGATTATTATAAAAAGGCCTCTAGAGCCTCATTGTAATCATCTTCTTGCGAATGCGAGTAGCCATCACATCTCTTCTTAGAGATAAGCTACCACCATTCTAGCGAGTCTTTCACTCTGTATTTTTACAGTCTCTGTACATTTCATTGATTAATAGAAATTGTGTATTACTGTATATCTATGTTTATGGTTTCATCTCTGATACATTTTTGTTATATTATTGAATATCTACGATATCTCTGTGCAATTCTTTATTATATCTCTGCTCTCATTTCATGCCGAAAATAATCCGGATCACCGATCCACTTCATGACTTCATGAGTTCGCTCTCGTGTGCACTTTAAAATGGGTTTAAATATCATGCACTTTACATGGATCTGACAGGCGTCGATCCTTTGCACTCTGATCCATTGGCTAGGGTTTGCTCTCGTACCAAATGTTCTCCTCCTGGTTTATAGACACAAAATTCAATGGTCCAGATCTCTCCTCAAAGATGATCCGACGGCTATCATAGCTCCTCCCTCTTGAGATTTACCACTTCCTCTCATATTGGTAATAATGAAAAATATTCAAATGTTGTAGCCTTTGTTCCTCCTGCAAGCCCAGATACTTGGCTCTCAACTTTTCTCCTCCTCCTGAGATTTTGAACTTGAAGAAATTTCATCTCCGATGCACACCTTGTGCTCTCTTCAGTGCGAACCTACATTGTCTTCACAATTTGAACCTGTAAAGGTCCTTGGCCTCCACTCACTGTGCACACTTTCACTATATTTCCTGAGTCTTGTAGTTTCTTGGATTTCTAAGGGACTTGACCCTATGCTTCCTCCAAAGGAATTATTTTACCCTCCTAACACTTAACGCTCGTCCTCCTGAGCTTATGAAGAGTTCAAACACTCCTCTTCTGGCGCACTCCTTGCACCTACATGAATCTTCATACTTTCTCAAGACTGGTCCAACTGTTGGCCTTAGGCACACCTTGCACATGTCTTCCTTCTAGATCCTGACCTATTTCAGGTTCACTAACACACTCCTTTCATTCTCTCAATGCACACTTTCAAAAATCTTCCTCATAGTATTCAACAACTCTTTTTCTCCTCGAATTCCTCCAACACTTTAGAACGTGTTGGTTATGTGCACTCTTTTCACCTGTTCAAAGTGATATTTGTTGATCCTTTCCTTCAGATTGTTCAACAACCTTGTCAATATCCTCACTGACACTCTTCTTATAGAACTCTAAATAAAATTCTCGTGTGCACACTTGCACCTCCTCAATACCCTCCTGACATATCTCTACAGAGTTTTCTAGCAACTTGGTCTTATGTTCCTTCTCTGCACAATTTCTCCTCTAAGGTGTTCAGTAACCTTGAGGCTCCTCTATGATTTTGAGACTATCCTGGTGTTCCCTCCTAGCATGTTCTCCTCTGAACTCAAATCATAATTCAAATATTCACTCTTTGCGTTGGCTCACATATTTCTTAGCACTTTTTCATGCACTCCTTACATTTAGACCAAAGAACCCATAACAACTCAACAATATCACAACTAGATAGTGAATTCTATCTTCTTTCTGCAGATGGAACCTATCACATACATATACAACATAAATGAACAAACAACAATCATTCATAACAAACATAAACACACAAAAAACCCATAGGCAAGAAAAACTTCTCTTTGTATTAATATGAATGCATCATTACAATATGTGCAAGCTCGGACTACAACAGAGTCTCATCTCTTCTCTGCTTGTCTTACAATGATTTTTTATCAACTTTTAGTAGCCTCTACTGGGAATATGTTGCAATGATTTATGCAAGAGGGGACTCATTGAGTCTTTCCCTCCAAGTACACTAGTGGTGTCTAATCACCATTACAATGCCTATCTACTGAGGCTTATTAAAATTAATGAATATCTAGTCCAAATCAGATCTAGATTAGCCTATAGCTAGCCATTAAAGGAGACTTCAACTATATCCTATACAAAGGCATGACTTGTCTCTTCTAAATAATTACATCATTTAATTGCATTTAAATTACATTTTAAATTTCAAATTCGATGCAAAATGAGAGGGTTGGTGCCTCTCCCCCTTATTGAATGCGCTTTAATGTGATGAATAGTTGGCTCTTGCTAAGGTGGATCGATGATCCTGCATCATTTTCCACTGTTGGGAAAATCATGAGATCCTTCTCATGGCTCCCTTTGCACCACTGTTGAAATCCTCTTGGATCCCAAACTTCTCTTTGGAGATGTCCACATGCTCCTCTACTATGTTGTTGTTGTTGCTTCCCTACTACTATTGCAGGTTCTCCTCTATTTAGCCTCCTCCTACTAACATCTTCTTCTGTTGACTTCATCATCAGCTCTATGGTCTCCTCAATCACCTCTTTTAGTTGCTTTACTGGTTGGCTCTTTATTTCATGTTGACTACCATGTTGCACTTCTTCCTGTTGATATAAGGGTAGATCATCCTGATCCCCCATGTTGTCTCCATCTCCCATGGCACTAGATTTCCACTCTACTATAGACTCCAATTATATAGGCTCATCACTGAGTTGTTTCCCAACTTCCTCCTCTGGTAGATTAGATTCTTCCAGTTCTCCTTCTGGTGCACTCTCAACTTCTTCCAACTACTCCCCAGAATGGTATGCTCGTTCATTTGTTTCCAACCTGACCTGTTGGACATGTTTACTTTTCACTACCACCCTTCTCTCTGAGGCTTCCAATTCCTTGTATATCTTAGAAAAACCCATGTTTTCTTCTTCCTCTTCAATTGCAGGCTCCAATCCTGCAGTCATATCCTATTCATCTTCCTAGCTGAAAATTATGAGCAATTCTACTATTCTCTTCTTCTTTTGATACTGCTTGGGAAGATTCTAGTGTCTAATCCTTATCCTATATGACATTCACACCTGGTTGTCTATCTACTGCATCAGAAACACCTATGCTATCCTTTTCTTGGCTAGTTAGCAAGAATATCTTAATTCCCCCTTTGACCATAATTCTCCTTTGATTCTCCTCTGTCAGCACTCCTTGTTGACCTAAACTCACCTATGATATCCTGAGACTTTCAGATAGTATCGTTTCATCTCCCTTGCCCACATAGAAATTTGGGATTTCACTTCTTCCCTCCTGAAAGTCTATAAGATCAACAGATCTCACTTCATTGCCCACTTGGAAATTTGAAAATTCACCTTTTCCCTCCTGGCAATTTATGAGATCACCAAATGATATGTCTTCCTCCTCACTGAGGTCTTCTCCAACCTCTAGTTTACATATGAAAATCATCTCCTCTATGGTACTGAGGGTTTTAACATCCCACAAACACCTCCTCAACACTGGTTGCTTCCTTCTTGCCAACAAATTCTAGACAAGACATTTTTCTCTCTGTTTCATTGGCCATTCATACCTCTAGTGTACCTGTGATTCTTGTTGCATATTTAGCATTATCCTATCGATCTCTGCTCTTATTTCTTCAAGCTCTTTGTCCATATATTCTTTTCTTTGTTGTTGGTAGTCCTTTCCTTGACCACGGTTATGGCCTTCAATATCCATTTTATTTCTATGACTTCATCCCACCTGGTTGTCTACTTGACTGTGGTAATATTGTAACAATCCCTCACACAAAACATCAACACTCTTCCTTCTCCTTCAGCTGCTGTCTACAGATGAATTTTAGCTCTGATACCACTTAATGGTATCATACTATCTCCTTTGTCTCCTCTTTCCTTTTCCTTCTATCTACAAGAAAAATCAAGCTCTCATACCACATGATGCAAGACCCCTCTCTTCTAGGGGTTGCAAAACCTCATGATTAAGGATCTTCAGTTACTTGAGCTAAATCGGCTCTTTGGGCCTCTACTAGACCCAGACTTTAATTCACACATGTCCCTTGTTGTTACCCACACAAGTTTGATTCACCCGCACAACCTTTTCTTGGGGCTTCTGGTAACACTGAGTGGCGAGCGCTAGATCCTATGCTAGACCCTTCTCCTTATGACCATAGAATATGGCCCTAGGATAGCTTGCCTTCATGACTTTGGGCTTCAACGAATTTGAATGCAGCATACTCCTTTTCCCCGAACTCCCGACTCATGAAATCACCCAAACAAAATCTACTGTCTGCACTTCTCCAACAGCCAACGACTGTGACCCACTTTGGGACTCCGGACTTTGGGAGTTCCTAGTGTTCCAAACTCCTTTTTCTCTAGGAGTGGCTTTTCTTCGGATTGGAAGATCTTCTACCACACGTCCCCTTGGATGATGGATGGTACCAATCCACTTCAGGACTTCGCGATTCTACTCTCTTGTGCACTTTCAAAGGGGTTTAAAGCTTGTGAACTTTACCTGGATCTGACGGGTGTTGATCCTTCAAGCTTAGATCTAATGGATGGGGTCGTCTCTCCTTCTTGGAGTGATCCTCCTAGTGTCTTTACATAGAATTCAATAGTCCATATCTCTCCTCACAACTGATATGACGACTTTTGCAACTCCTCCCTCCTGAGCTTTACCCCTTCCTCCCAAATTGTCAATAATGGAAAATATTCAAAGGATGCAGCCTTTGGTCCTCCTGGGATCCTGAATACTTGAATCTCAACTTTTGTCCTCCTCCTTAACTTTAAAACTTGAATAAATTTCATCTCCATTGCACACCTTGTGCTCTCTTCAGTGCGAACCTTCATTGTCTTAACAATTTGAACCTGTAAAGGTCCTTGGCCTCCACTCGTTGTGAAAACTTGCACTATCTTTCTTGATCCTTGCAGTTGCTTGGATTTCTAAGGGACTCAACCCTCTTCTTTCTCCAAAGGAATTATTTCATCCTCCTGGAACTTAACACTCGCCCTCTTGAGGTTATGAAGAGTTGAAACACTCCACTTTTAGCTCACTCCTTGCAGCTATCCAAATCTTAAGACTTTCTCAAAACTGGTCTAAGTGTTGGCATGATGCACACCTTGCAAAGGTCTCCCTTCTGGATACTGACCTATTTCATATTCACTAATGTGGTCATTGCATTCGCTCAATGCAAACTTTCATATTTATTCCTCAAAGTATTCAACAACTATGGTTCTCCTCAAATTCCTCCAACACTTCAAAACGTGTTGGTTCTCTGTACTCTTTTCACCTGTTCAAAGCACTCCTTATTGAGGCTTTCCTTTAGAGTGTTCAGAGACCCTATCCTTTTCCTCCATGGAACTCTCCTTACAAAAATCTAAACCTACTCAATGCCCTCTTGGCACAACTCTACAAAGTTTTCTACCAACTCTGTCTTGTTTGCCTTCTCTGCACAGTTTCTCCTCTAAGGTGTTTAGTAATCTTGAGGCTCCTCTATGAGTCTGAGAATATCCTAGTGTTCCCTCCTGGAACGTTCTCCTCTTAACTCGAAGAAGTTTTAGATACGCACTCATTGTGTTGGCTCTCAGAGTTCTTAGCACTATGTCATGCACTCCTTGCATTTATCCCAAAGAACCCATAACAACTCAACAAACTCTCAACCAAATAATGAATTCTATCTTCCTTCTGCATATGGAACCTATCATATACATCTACAACATAAATGAACACATAGCAATCATTCATAACACACATAAACACACATAAAACTCATAGGCAGGAAAAAATTCTCTTTGTATTAATATGAATGCATGATTACAATATGTGCAATCTCAGACTGCAATAGAGTCTCGACTCTTCTCTCCTTAGCGTACAATGATTTTTCATCAAATTTCAGTAGCCTCTACCAGATATACATTACAATGCTTTGTAAAAGAGGGGAATCATTGATTATTTCCCTCCAATTACACTAGTGGTGTCTAATAACCATTACAACGCCTATCTACTAAGGCTTATTACAATAAATGAAAATCTAGTCCAAATCGGATCTACATCAGCCTACAGCTAGCCATTAAAGGAGACTTCAACTAAATCTTGTGCAAAGGCATGACTCGACTCTACTCAATCCTTACAACGTTTAATTGCATTTAAATTACATTTAAAATTTCAAATTCAGGGAATAATGAGAGGGTTGGCACCTCTCCCCATTACTAAATGTGATTTGATGTGATGAGTATCTTGCGCTTGTTGAGGTGGATCGATGCTACTACATCATAATGGCACCTTGAGCCTCTCATTCCTAGGAAATAGCTATTGGTATGTTATCCACGCTACTGCGATGTGATTTTGACTGAAGTGGAGAGCCCACATTGGGTGGGTCCCTATAGTGTCAGGATGCAGAGTACTAGGTAGTCTCTATCACCATTAATGGACCTGCCATAAACTTAAACGCCTACATTCTATAATGACCTAAGTTAAGGTATGACTTGGCATCCACCTCAACGCGATTCTTGAACCACTTTAATGTTGTGTTGTATGTGTATAATCCCTAGATCGAGTGGACAGAGTTAGCATTTCCATAGAGTTTTAACTTAGTGGCAATGTGTGCATCATATAAACTTGTTTAAAATATAGTTCGTTACATTATGGTATCGTGGTATTATTATGGGTATGTATAACCCCAATGCATAAGTGCTAGATGATGCTAGTAATGTCTCCTAGTTTAAATTTATGTCCATTAGTGTTTAACCTTGTTGCTAAGGGTTACATCGTTTAATAGTTTTGTTATAATATGGTTGTTACACTAATATAGTGTGGATAACATGGGTATTTCCTAATCCTGGTACTTATGATATGGACGTTGATAGTCATAGTTACAAATTTAACAATATAAATGTATGGTTCTAATATATTAGCATGATTGCATAGTTCATGTTAAATTAGGTTATAAGTTAATCTAATAAGAACATTGTGTTTTAATGGACTAGAACAGAAAGATATATGCTAGGTTTTAAATCCCCTTCAGACTTTCAGGATGGATAATCCAGTAGAGTAAAAACTCATATGCGTGTAAAGTGGAATACGATTTATAAGAAAATATCTTTATGTATCACAAACCAATTTGGATGACAATAGACACTAGTTTCCCTATCAATTTGTTTTTTGTTTTAGTTAAATTTGGGGTACATTACATATGGTATTGGAGTTGTTGGTTACAACACTTGGACCTCAGGGAAACACCAGAAACATTATTTTTATTGAAGGAAAAATCTAACAAACAATATTTATTGTTACAAACAGAAACATTTATCTCTTGTGAAAATTTCAATGCAAAATGAAGAAGGAGATAGACCCGAGGGGAACCAAAATCAAGAACTTCCTAGAGACCTAGAACATCATAGTGAGGGAAGTTCATCCACCCAAGTATTGGAAACAATGAGGAACCTTATTGTAGAATAACAAGTGTTTAAAGATGATAATAAAAAATTGAAGAAATCTCAAGAAGATCAACTGGAAATAAATGAAATGTTGCTATGTAGTATAGTAATAAATAAGAGTCCAAAATATAATTATAAGGAAGAAGAGGTCACAAAAAAGTAATCAAGGAATTCTAGTCACAAAAAAAAAATACAGCTCTTCTGAAGACACATGCATGACAGAGAATAAGGAATCTACAGGAAGGAATAGAAAACAAGTGGACCACCTGGAAGGTGAGTTCAAAAATATAAAACCCTCCACCTTTGATGGATAATCAAAGTCCGGTGAGGAAGTTGAAGCATGGTTGTTAGACATTAAGAACCACTTTCATATTTATAATTAGCCTAGTAATATGAAGGTTAGAATGGCCATCTATAACATAAAAGGAAAAGCTAGTATATGGTGGCAAGACCTGAATCTAGAGAAAGGATTGAAGGAAAAATGAATGGAATGGTAAGAATTAAAAAAGTGTTTCAATAAGGAGTACTTATCATAAAGTTATTACGAAATAAAAACTAAGGAATTTTACGAATTGAGACTAGGACAAATGGCTATGGATGATCTAATAAATAAATTCCTAGATCTGTTGAGGTTTGTGCCTTACATCAAAGAAGATAAGGTAAAGATACATAGGTTATTAAGTTGTATACCATATTATTATAAGGACATAATTGAATTTGATAATCCTAAGTCTTTAAATGGAGTGTTTAGGAAGGCTCGAATGTCCCATGAACAATACAAATAGAGTTATGAATTTCCCAAGGCATGGAAAGATAAGAAACATGACAAAATGAATTAGCGTAAGAAAGGTTTCCAACCAAACCCTTTCAGTAACATGGAAAAAGGATTTCAAATAAATGACTATCACTCTAATACAAAAAATAATCAAGGGGGAAATAAACTTGTTAATCTCAGATTCAAGAAGGTAGGGGACAACCCCAGAGAACCATTGAAATGTTGGGAGTGTGGAGAACACCACATGAAGAGAAATTGTCCATGCTTAAACCCATCAACAAGGACTTCAGTCCACAATCTTCAAGAGGATTCAACAGTTGGATACATTGGCAGAAGCGTGCATAAGATCAATCCAACTCTAGATGGAATACAGACAGATCATCAATCCACTATTGTGAAAGTTGAAGGTAAAATTCATTTCAACAATGTTTCTATACTAATTGACCTATGAGCTAGTCTGAGTTATATTACTCCATCTTTAGTAGAATAAAATAAGTTAAATAAGGTAAAACATGCTAAATATTGGTTAGTACATCTATCAATGGGGACCAAAAGAAATGTAATAGAATTTATTTGTGATTGTGAACTCAGTATAAATGGTTAGCGTACAAAATTAAATATGAATGTGTTACCTTTAGGGTCTTATGATATAATTATCGGAATGGACTAGTTAAAAAAACATAAAGTGATATTAAATTGTTATGAAAAATCATTTGTGTAAAAGGATGAAAATAATACAACCCGAACAGTACAAGGAATCAGAAAACCAGTTTTTGTTAGGAAAATATCAACAATGCAATTCAAGAAATGTATTAATAAGGGTTGTGAGGTATATGATATTCAAGTAACTAATATCTTAGAGAAAGAAATCAAATCAAGTTTGGAAGACTTTGCGATTATACATGGGTTCAAAGATGTATTCATGGAAGAAATACCCGAAATACCTTCAAGGAGAGAGATATATTTCTTTATCGATCTACTACCTGGATCTATGTCAGTTTCCAAGGAACCTTATAGAATGAGTGTACCCGAACTAATAGAACTGAAAATTTAGTTACAAGAACTATTACATAAAGAGTATATCAGACAAAGTGTTTCACCTTGGGGAGCACCAGTTTTGTTAGTTAAGAAGAAAGATGGAACGTTGAGACTGTGTATTGATTATCGTCCACTGAATAAAATGACGATTAAAAAGAAGTACCCTTTGCCTAGATTTAACAATCTCTTTGACCAGGTTGGAGGAGAAAAAATATTCTCTGAGCTAGATTTGAGGTATGGTTATCACCAAGTAAGGATAAAGTATGAAGACGTAAACAAAAAAACATTTAGAACACGTTATGGACACTATCAATTTGTAGTGATTCATTTTGGACTTACTAATGTGCCACCAATTTTTATGTGCTTGATGAATAGTATATTCAGCCAATATCTGGATAAATTTGTGCTGATTTTTATAGATGATATTTTAGTTTATTCAAAAAATGAAGAATACCATGAAGAGCATATGAAAATAGTATTTCAGATTTTAAGAGAACATAAGTTGTATTCTAAGTTTGATAAGTGCGATCTCTACCAAAGAAAGATACAAATTTAGGGCATGTAATATCAAAAGATGGAATTGCAGTGGACCCGGAAAAGATTAAAGCCAGTATGGAATGGCCAATTCCTAAAGATGTAGCAAACATAAGGTCATTTATGGGGATTACCAGAGGTTTATCGAACGGTTTTCCAAAATTTCCTATCTGATTTTATCACTATAGAAAAAGAGAATAAAATTTAATTGTTCACAAAAATTCCAGGACAATTTTGATGAATTAAAAGGATTGTTAACTACAACACCTATCCTAAAGGTAGAAGATCTAGATAAAGACATTACATTTTGTGTGGATGCAAGTAAATAGGTATTAGGAGGAGTGTTAATGCAAGATGGACACGTCCTTTGTTAGAATCATGCAAATTGAAAGGACATGAACGGAACTATGTAACTCATGATCTAGAATTAGCAGTTGTAATTCATGTGTTAAAAATGTGGCAGAATTATTTTATGGGGATAAAAAATTTGTTACTAATCGATAACAATGGTGTAAAAAATCTATTCAGTCAACAAGATCTCAATGCAAGACAAGCGAGATGGTTGGCCTTTTTAATTGAGTTTGATTTTGAAGTATGACACATCAAGGTTAAGGAAAATAAAGTCGTGAATGCACTAAGTCAAAGGAATGATGGGATTTATGAAGTAATTATCAGCAAGGTAGAAAATGATATTGAGGATAGTATAAAATTTGCAAGCAAAAATGATGAAAATTACATCAAAATAACATAACAATTGCAAGGAAATGTACAAAATCTGCAAGAAACAGATCTTAGTATAGATAAAAATGGACTATTAAGGTTCAAATATAGGTTATATGTACTTAACTATACTGAATTAAATATGATGATTCTTGAAGAACTACACAAAAACCCATATGTTGGTCATCGATGATACCATAAAATGATAACAGCCTTAAGGAAACAATTTTATTGGCCTAACATGAAAAATGAAATAGTTGAATACTTGTCTAAATGTTTAGATTGTCAACAGGTAAAGGTTGAACATCAACATCTGACAAATATGCTACAACCTCTTCCTATACCCGAATGAAAATGGGAAATTATTTCGATGGAATTCATCATAGGTTTCCCTACGACTCAAAGACAAAATGACTCGATTATGGTAGTAATTGATAAGATAAGTAATTCTTCACATTTTATACCTGTGAAATCTACTTACAAAGCGATTAACATCATTGAAATTTTTATGAAAGAAATTTTTATATTGCATGTAATTCCTAAGATGGTGATTTCAGATAGAGATGTCAAATTTACATCCAATTTTTGGAAATAATTTTTTGCAAGTTTGGGTACTAACTTGAATTTAAGCACAAGTTACCATCCACAAATAGATGGGAAAACATAATGTAAGAACAAAACCAACTAAGTGGGAAGAATGTCTGCACTTAGTTGAGTTTGCATACAATAATGGGTATCAATAATCAACTAAGATGAGTCCCTTCGAAGTGTTATACGAAAGGCAATGCACAACCCTGATCGGTTGGGATAATCCACTTGACAGGATTATGATTGGACCATAAATGCTCCAAGAAATGGAGAAAATGATAAAAGGGGTACAACGAAACTTGAAGGAGGCACAAGATCAACAGAAAAGCTATGAAAACCTACAAATGAGACATCATGAATTAAATATTGGGGAACATGTATATCTAAAAATCAAAGCAAGAAGAAACTTCCTAAATCTAGGAAATTGTTCCAAGTTGGCGCCAAAGTTTTTTGGTCCTTTCAAGATATTAACTTAATCGGACCAGTGGCGTATCAACTGGCACTTCCTACACATTTAAAAGTTCATAATGTTTTTCATGTTTCATTATTGAAAATATATATTCATGATCCTACTCACATAATTGATTGAAACATGGTGCAGGTGGAACCATAAGGTGATTTCCAAGAGGAACCTCTATGCATTCTGGACATGAAAGAAACAATACTTCAGAACAGAGCCATTGCATAGGTAAAAGTGCAATGGAAGCACTCTAGTTCTGAGGAGGCCACTTGGGAATTGGAATACGATATGTTGAAGTATTATCCAATACCATTTCGAGAGATGATTGAACAATGAGGACAATGTTTTACTTAAGGGGGAGACGATGTGATATCCTCAAATTGTTAGAAAATAAATTCCAAGTTGAATTTAGAAATAAATTTCCATTTATGGAAATTTGAATTTAGAAATAAACTTCCATTTATGGAAAATATGAATTTAGAATTTTGTAATATGTAATTATTATTTTTATGATTGTTGGGCAAAGGTTTGACTTTCCAAACTATTCTCTTTTACTGGACACATGCATGAGATGTAATGTTCCCCAAATTTACCAAATAAATAAAAAACAATTCTAGGGACATTAAATCTCTTTCTCTTCGAACAACTTATCTCAAAAGACCTACTGTTATTATAAGTAGGTAGTTGTCATCACTATTAACTTTTTCAAGGTTTATGTTTCCAGTTATTAACACAATTAACTACCATTATAACAAATTTTATCTCTGAGTTATTTCCTACTGCACAATAATCATATACTTAAAGGGCCAAAGGTAACTTCTCTATACCCCAACCTCTCAGGTTACCAACATATATAAATAAGCATAATGGTTAGTAAACCCCCACTAACATTATGATCCTATCTATATGTAACATCCCGCTCTGGCGCACTGAGAAAACTTATTATTTGAGGACACTTGCTCGCAAGTGATCTGGACTTTTCTAATGTTAAAACATTTATACTTGATTATGATGCGTTACGATAGACGACATGATGTTTTACTATTTGATGTAGACAGGTGCTATTTGACTTAGTTGTATTGAGTGTGCAGGGTTTTGGACCTTGAGGATGCAGAGGCATCGGTGGAACCCCTTGGACTCTAGATTGAGTCAGGGAGTGTGCTATTTGGGTTGAGTTATTTACTGTGATATTTCATTGATTTGATGATTTAATGTTGACATGTTCTGACATGATTGTCGATGATGCAGGCTGACGATAGCTTGCCGACCAGACTCACATATGGAGTAAAGGGGCCACACACGATTTCCAGAGAGGTTGAGGGAGAGGGGTGGACAGAAGCCCTGCCACCGCCTACTAGCAC